>CAUYSK010074475.1:0-44610 GCA_963575035.1 Avahi laniger | reverse complement strand
TTTTAGTAGAGACGGGGTCTCACTCTTGTTCCAGGCTGGTCTTGAACTCCTGACCTCGAGCAGTCCTCCCGCCTCGGCCTCCCAGAGTGCTAGGATTACAGGCGTGAGCCACCACGCCTGGCCGGAAACTTTTCTATAGAGATACTTTCACTCATCTGCCATTCGGTTGCCACGTGGTCAAGTGCATACGGGAAAGGAAGGATAAAAGTTTGACTTTACCAGGTTTCAAGAAGGTATGAATTGCTTCCCTCTCAGTCTCCTAAGGTGACCAATTCTCTTTTTAAATATCATTATGGATCCATGGGTTTAAACATATTAATGGGTTTCAATTCATTGGAATTATTATTGAAGCTCAAACTATCTCATTTTTTGGCCATTGGGATCCTCTACAAGTTGCCTCTAGAACCCTTTTGACAAGATTCTGTTAACGTCTGGTCGTTTCCTTGCTGTGCAAGATCTTCCAGGATTATCTTGTACATTTCCTGTCCCACACCTGGAATCAGTCGTATCTCAAAAAAGCCTTGGTTTCTTTTAATGAGAAATTGTATTTCGAGGTCAAAAAACAGGGTGCTAGGGATGGTCCCTTGGTTGGTCATTTTTTTCTAGGTCTTTTTAGTGAACAAAGTTAATAAAAAATTATGTATATGAACACAGATACACAGATAAAATATCTCACGTCATATTGACACTCCCAACTCAAATTAAAGACCACAGAAGTTTTACTTTATTACAGCTCTAACTCTTGTCCCAGACTCAGATCCTGTTTGTCAAGGACTCGGGGTGATAATAACCCAGTAAGCACTAATTTATTTTCATGTCACGTACATGCCAGGCAGACCACCACCAATATGATTGCTGGAAACATTAAATTTTTGCCTATGTTCTCCTCCTATTTCTATTGTAAAAACAGCACTAAATCTTTGTTTGTAAAGTATGCAGTCATTATGGACTACATTTTCTCCTTGGTGGGCCTGGCTTCATCTTATTTCTATAAGCAGTTACACAGTTAATGCACAACCAGCAGATCCTATGTTGATGGCTCTAAGACGTATGGGGAGTCTGAAACTCATCCTGTAATAGATTCTTAAAGAAGAGCTCATGGGAAGAGTCTTTCTTACACACTGCTAAGGTTTTTGGGATAAATCCCAAATCGTTGGCTGATTCTTTGAGAATTTTAAATCTACTGCTCCACTTCACTTGGTATAATGTGTTGCTGTTGAAAATTCTGATGATAATCTAACATTTCTCCTTACAAATCACGTCCTTTTCTAATAAATGGCCGGAAGATGTACTTCTATGTCTTCACAGTCCAGTAATTGTGCTAGAATATGTCTTGCTATTGGCTGTTTTGGGTCAATGTTGGTTATTTGATGCTCTCTCAAGGGATAACTTTGTTAACTTCAGGAATATAGTTTTTAATATTTCTTTTGCTTGCTTTGGTTTTTTAAAAAGCAATCCTCTTTTCTTTGCCTTTCGTCAATGTCACTTTTTAATCTTTTAAATAAATCTTTCCGTTTTGATCTTTAAACTTTTTGCACCATTTCTTTTAAAGCTTTATCTATTGTATTTATCTGCTCTTATGTTTTCTAGTCTACAATTCTGAAATACTCTTACTTCTAATAATTTCCTGAGGCCTGTTATCTTATTTTTTACTTCTCCTAATTCTGATTTATGCTGTTCTTTCATGTCTCCTATCATTTCTTAAAGACTTTCAGGTCATTTTTTGATAGTACATTGCAATTGCAATTTTGTGTTCTTTTGTAGATACATGTTTCTGACACGCTTCCATTTTCCATAGGGATGCTATTCTGCTTTTTTTAATATATACTTTACATGGGATTTGACTTCAATATTATGTTGTTCATTTTTATGTGAAATTAATTTTCCCACACTTCTGGAATGAGAAAGGATTCAGGAAAGCGTCATTCACCTCACAGAACTCACTCTTGTGCTGTTTGCTCACTGCATTGACAATGATGGCAGCTTACTTTCTAGGGTTCCTGGCTCTCCCTCCCTTCCCAATTTGATCTAGACGGCCTCCTTCGTCTATAGCCCCTATCCTGTTGGACTTTTATTTCACTCTCAGCAATTTTTCTTCCATGTGAGGCCTTCTGGAAGGGAGCTCTGGCAAGTAGGTTTGAGAATTCCTACAGCAAAGCTGTTTCAGCCACTTCAGACCTGATGGTCACGTACTGAGGTTGTCCTGTTCTTGGGTGCGACCCCAACGCTTCCTTCTTCTCTGCCACAGAAGCCAACACCATGTAGATCTTAGAGCTGTCAGTGTTTTGTTCCCATTTGCTTGTATTGGGGGTCTGTGAGAACACCGTGTACCTAGTTTTGCTGTCAGGGTCACTATGCTGTTTTAACGTGGGAATTGAGAAATCATGCCATCGCCACCACCTTCCCAGAATCCTTCCCACACACTTAGTTTTAATGCAGGGAGTGTGGTGTGAATGACAGTGCAGCCACTGCTGCTGCTAGACCCGTGCTTTCCCTGCCACCAGTTCAGAACGCACCATGTCACATCTGATCACGTCTCGCTAGGCTGATCCGTCTGCTGCTTAGAATCAGGCCTCAATGATGGAAACTGCTTCATCGAAGCCTTTGACGCGTCTTTTATTTATCTGACAAACTTGTCTTACTTCAACTCAACAAGTACTCAAAAATTGTTATTCTCAACACATTGCCCAATTGTGTAGCAATAAACCTTAGCTCAATCTCAGCACACTGGGCAAGACCACACTTGTATCTGATTTGGAAGACATGCTAAAGAACTACTGAGATTGACCATTTTGAGTTCACCTACTCACATGTCAGAATTAAAGATATACCTTTCCAATCTCTTATTCAGTGTGAGATGTTTCAATACTACTGATTATTTAAAATAGCAATCTCGCATCGTGTGATGCTCAGGATGAGCGGGTAAGGAGGTCCACGCATTGTTACCGGCAATGCTCAATCTGGCTAATATCAGCAGGTCAAGAGACAGGGACATGACCAGAAAGGGCTGTCACAGATGTTACCATATGTCAGAAATGTTACATCAGATCTGGTTCCCTAACAGCAGGAAATCTCATAGAACCACATCATCCAAGGATATTAGGATTCCCCCTTACGATGGAAAAGGTTTAGTTTCCTTCTCAACATAGTGCTGGCTTCCCTGGAGGACTCTGATTCCTCTTTAAGTCCATCCTCTCCAAGAAAACTGGACATTTTGGACATGGGGGTCCCAACAGGTCCCATCACAGATGCTGTGAGTAGCCACTCAACAGACTAAGACCAACAGCAACTGCTGAAATGGCGGCAGAGGGAAAGGGAAGGAAGAAGACAAGGCAGAACATTTTATGTTTCAATGAACTTACTGAGACCATGGGAGGAGAGTTTGGTGAGTCAGTTTTACTAGAGAGTGAAGCTTCTACTCCCTATGATTTGCTTAAGTCTGAACTGAAGCATTGTGTCAATGAGTTGGATTAATTAAGGTAACTAACAAGCTATTACGCTCCCTCCCTAGAAATTTTAAGATGCTTGTAATAGCAGGCCTTTACAAAAAACTTGAAAATATATCAGTAGCAGCTTCTTCAACAACAGCATTGTGTGTGTCCATTACGCATGAGTACCACCTCTGAAAGAATTTGGCCTGGGATCCTTAAATCAAATAATTACTTTGATAAAAGCAAAAACAAAAAAATGCTAATTCACATCTATTCTATGGAATCTACATGCCAAGTCATCTTCCACTCTTCAGCAAGCATCTGGTGAAATCATGTGTAGACTTCGTGAGCTACTTCAAGATGACCAACAATTTCTTTGTATCCATAGCTAGATTTCAGCTCCAATTTAAAGAGAAGTTTTGTTATGTAGGTTCTTCAAGATCTTCATTATTTCATATAGGGATTATTAAAAATCAGAACACAAGGTGAAGCAGCTTGAATCCCAAGGGAAATCCCCAATTAGAACCATTTCTTTCATTAATTATTTAATTTCTAAAATAAAGTTTCTGAAAATCTTTCCCATAAATGTAAAAATTTCTAAAATTTAAATGTAAAACTACTGTGACACAAACTCCTGAAATGTTAATTATCTCATAGCATTCCTAAATTTCCCAAAGAGAACAACATCAATAGAGGCTTCTTTTAATTCATGGCTTCAAACTGGTCTTCCCCAACCGCAAGCGTTTTGATGGCATTGTATTCAAAGTTAAATCGCACTTACCTCCCTTTCAGCCCCTACATGAGAGCGTGTAACAGGACAAACATTCGAGTTTGGCAGACCTATCACAAAACTGCATTTCTCTCCTTAAACTTTCCTAGTGTCATGTACTTAAGAGACAAGCATGAGAACTATGAAATATTAAATGCTTTATTTTTAGGTCATGTATTTTGAAAGAATTTTGCAGAATGTGCATTTTGCAATTGCGTATCCCTCAACAACCAAGCTTCCGGAACAGCACTACCCAGCAGACTTTTCTGTGGGGATGGAAATGTTCTCTGTCTGCACCGTCCAACACGGTGGCCATTTAACTCCACGTCATTACTGACCATTTGAAATGCAGACATTGTGACTAAGTAAATTTTTAAGTTCTATTTAATTTTAATTAAATTCTTTTGGGTATTTACCAAGAAGTGGAATTACGGTAGCATGTGGTTAGTTCTGTTTTTAATTTCTGGAGGACTTGCCATGCTGTTTTCCACAGTGGTTGTGCCGTTTCACATCCCAGCAGCAGTGGACACAGTCTCCAATTTCTCCACATCCTTGCCAACATTTGTTATTTTTTGTTTCTTTGGAAGTAGCCATCCCAGCTGGTGTGAGGTGATCCCTTAGCTTCGATATGCACTTCTCTGCTGATCAGTGATGTCCAGCACATTTTCACGTGCTGGCCATTTGTCTAACTTTATTGGAGAAACGTTTATTCAAGTCCTTCGTCCACTTTTGAATCAGGTTTTTGCTGCTGAGTTGTGGTAGTTCCCTCTATATTCAGGACATCACTCCTGTGCCACACATGCGATTTGCAAATATTTTCTCCCATTCTGTGGTTCGCCTTTTTATACTGTTGAGAATGTCTTCTGATACACAAATTTTTAAAATTTTCATGAAGTCCAATTTGTCTTTTATTGTTGCCTTGCATTCAGTGTCATATCCAAAAAATCCCTGTCCAATCCAATGGACCTCTGAGATATCTGTGCACCCATGCTCATAGCAGAATTATCACAACAGCTGAAGCACGGAAGCAACTGGCTGTGCATCAACAGATGAACTGACAAGCAAATGTGGTATATACGTATTATATAATGGAGTATTATTCAGCCTTAAAAAGGAAGGAAATTCTGCAATGTTTTCGACATAAATGAACCATAGGACATTATGTTAAGTGAAATAAGCCAGTCACAAAAAGACAAATACTGTACGACTCCATTTGTGCAAGGCAGTCAGAGTAGTCAAATCATAGAGACAGAAAGTAGAATGGTGGCTGTGTGGCTGTCTGGCTGTCAGGGGTTGTGAGGAATGGAGATTTATTGTTTAATGGGTATAGAGTTTCAATTTTGCAAGACGAAACGGGTTCTGAAGATGGACGGTGGCGATGATTGTACAACAATATGAATGTACCTGACGCCACTGTTCATCTAAAAATGGTTGAGATGGCACATTTTATGTATGTGTATTTCACCACAATAAAAATAAAATTTAATCACCATGTGCGGCTGGTGGATACAGTAATCGTACAATGCTCTAGAACGTAAGTGAAAGCAGACATTTCTATTAAAAGAGATTAATGGACACATGGCCTGTCTGTCCAGGAATGCCAGTGGGTAGAGACAGACCCACTGAAGTCTGATTACCTGCCAGGGGAGGGAGAGGGATGCTGGTTTACTTTCTATACAACCACAACTAGCAGAGACCAGTAGAAAACAGAACCTACTCTCTGCCACATCCATACTCCTAACAGATGCACACACTATATACAAGAAGGAAAACAGAAGTTTTAATATGTCACATAAATACTTAGCTTGAAAACAGATTACCCCAACAGCGAAGTTACTTGTTTCTTCCTCAAATGATACCATCAAACATGCCAGAATGTGCATAAATTGATCACAAAGTTTAAATAGAAATAACATAACTAATCAAAATATTACTTCCCTTCAGGCTTAGGCTTATCATTCTGTGTCACCAACTGAGCATGACTTTAGACATTCACAGTCAATGTGGGCCTCAGCTCTTTAATCCATAAAATAATAAACTGTGAATGAAAGGTCCCTACTGGTACTTTCCTGTTTTATCAATTGATGAGACTGAGTTTTACTTGAGCACCTAAGATTCCCATTTTTCTTCTCTAAATACAGTCATGCACTGCATAGTGATATTTCAGTTAATGACAGACCACATATACAATGGTGGTCTCACAGGATTGTAATACCATATTTTTCCTGTACATTTTCTATGTTTAGACAGATAAGTATTAATACTTTCCACTGTGTCACAACTGCCTGCAGCATTCAGTACAGTAACATGCCACACAGGTTCACAGCCTAGGAGCAGGCTGTGCACCACACAGCCTAGGTGTGGTATAGGCTCTACCATCTAGGTTTGTGTAAGTACATACACTATGGTGTTCACACAACAATGAAATCACCTAATGACTCATTTCTCAGAATGTACCCCTGTCACTAAGTGACACATGACTATATAAACAATCTCTCAAAATGCCCAGGAGGAAAGAGAGGCCTTGAACACCATGCTGAATCTTCACTGGTCACTCTACCATGACTTTACAGTGGTTTTTGTTGTTTGAGACAGGGCCTTGCTCTGTTGTCCAGGTTGGAGTGCAAGGGCAAGATCACAGCTCACAGCAAATTCAAACTCCTGGGCTCAAGCAATCTTCCTGCCTCAACCCCCCAAGTAGCTAGGACTATTGGTACGCATCACCATGCCTGGCTAACTTTTTAAGAATTTATTTTGTAGAGATGAGGTCTCACTATGTTGACTGGGTTGGTCTCAAACTCCTGGACTCAAGTGATCCTCCCACCTCAGCCTCCCAAAGTGCTAGGATTACAGGCATGAGCCACCACATCCACCCTGCAGTGGTTTTGATTTCAACCTCTGCAAAGACCCTGTTTATAATGGCCTCAACAGCATCATTTATCATTCTGATTTCACTATGGACTTCATCAACATTATAAAGTTTATGACAATATTACAAGTTTCAAAGCTACGAGGGGCATAAGCCACAGTAGTGGCTACCTGAAACATCTGGCTACTAGCATCAATAATTAAAATCTTTACCAAGGACTGTTTTTCTGAAAACATTAAAAGAGAGGAAGTAAAATAAAGGGATGGGAGGTTGATGAGAAAAAATAAGAAGCCAGACTTTTGCAAATACGTATTGTAGTGGTTTGTTAAACAGTTATCTTGTTCTACAAGTGCTCTGTTGATGAGAGCGCTATGAAAGTGCTTTTTTCTTTCATTTTTTTTTTCCTGTGGGAGAAGGGAAGCAATGAAGGAAATGAAAGAGTTCATTTAAGAGCCACAGTCACAGAAGGCTAATTTGCAAAAGCTCAATCCAGCTGAATATACTTACAGCCACCACTGGTCCACGAGACTTCAGTTGAGCAGACTAATTGAGATTCTCCAGGAGAACACCCTTGTCTTTAGCAGCTACAGAATGACTAATTAGGCATTCCGTACCTCCTCTTCCCCAGAATACTAGGTCTGACTCTGCTTGGCCTGAGTATGCAGCTTGTAAATTTCCAATAGATTCCAATGCACCATTATTGTTAAGACTGTTGATTTTGTTTTGCACTCGTTTCTGCTTTTTTTTTTTCTTTTGGTCTCAAACTGAAGTTGCAATTAATAGGACTATATTAGCTGTATTGTAATACTATTTAAAAAAATAAAAACGAAAAACTATGCCCCACCTCCAAGACTGTAAAACGCATGCTAAAGTCCCTATTAAACACCACCTCTAGACTCACACTAGAGAAGTGCTTTCTATAAAAGGGGATCATTAGAGCTGATGGCTGGAGTTCACAGAGAATAGGAAACTCCATAAAATCTTATTTTCTACCCATTTTCAATTCTCTATAGTGACGCAGTATTCGAACATTTGACTTTTATTAGACCAGTGAGAGCATGGTGCCTGTTTGACTATTTTTATTTTCTTCTTTACTAAAATGACATGTTGTAGACTCTTCTGTGAATTTTTTTTTAATGCCTAAAGATTTTGAGGAATTAGTGTCAACAGGAAACTACATGTTTATTTTAAGTATTTAATTAGAAGCCTCTCCCATGAGCTGGGAAAAATCTCTTCGCACAATTATGGAATAACTATGTTCTCCTCACTGCTAAACAAATATCCAATATTGTGGGCTTACAAAGAAGCATGGGATGAAACCAAAATCGTATAAAGGTCTCCATGTATCCACTATTATTACTGATAAGTTCTCACTTTATGTAACAATGACATACACATTTACATACACGTGTGCATAGATGTTATAAACACACATATAGCCCATCTACCCCCAAGCCCAAAATTTGGCTGAATTATTACATTTGTACTTTTCACATAAGAAAAAAAATTTATAGATTTGTCTCTATCTAAAATGTAACATCATCTTTTCAGAGATATTTCATTCTTTCCCCAGAGTAAAAGGTAAATTTCTCATTGCTATAAAATTTAAATAAGAGTTTTTCTTCTAACTAGAATGTGATAAGGTATTTGAATATACTTTTTTTTCAATTTCCTTTTAAAATGATGCTATGAAGAAAGGCCTATTAGTTAATGAAATTCCACTGACAATTTATTTTAGCTTTTAATATATTTTCTACTATAAAATCAAGCTGTCAAGACAGGAAAATATTACTAGTTTTGTTATTACAAAAACAAGTGAGAATTTTTAATTCACAAAGGATGAAAACACAAGACATCAATCTCACTATACATACAATATTACAATAAACTAATTAGCTATAGACCAGGAACACATTTAAGACTTCACATACACACATATGTACTTTGAAACAAGAAACACAGGACAATTTTAATCTTTGATATGTTCATGACCGCCATGAGAAAGAACATCACTGATTTGAGTCTAATTGTTTTTCTAGTGTACAATCACAACATAAGCCAGCCTGAAAGCATTACTGTATTATTAAGGACATCTTTAGGCAAATATAAGCATTCTGATTTGGGGCTTTTTCTCCCCACCCAAAACCACCTGCTTTAGCTATCAAGTAGTTTGGCTGTTACCAATTTAACAAGATCATAACAAAAAACACAATATTTTTACCACAAAATTCAGGAGAGAGGATTTTAGATTTATAGATCATATAAAAAATACTTCTTCCTAAGGAAGGCAACCTGTAAATTATAAATGC
Source organism: Avahi laniger (assembly GCA_963575035.1). NCBI lineage: Eukaryota > Metazoa > Chordata > Mammalia > Primates > Indriidae > Avahi > Avahi laniger. The sequence goes on along the minus strand of CAUYSK010074475.1, from coordinate 35,232 downwards.
AATCCTAAGAAAAAGAATCTTGGTCACAAATCATTCTCTTTCAAACATTGGTGAAGAAACAAAAAGCATGACTTGTGGGTGGTCTTAGAGGTGTTGGCATGAAGGGAGGAGAAAAGGTGTGAAATGAGAAATTATATTTGCCACAGGAAATAGTGGATTCAGTTGATTTTTTTAAATGAGGTATAAGAGTATGCCAGTAAATGCAAAAACAAAAACATTAAAAACCAAAATGCACATTTCCAATGGAAAAATCTCTAAACCTCTTATAGTTTTCTTTATTAGACATTTCGTATACAGCAGTTAATCTAGAAAAATACATTTAAAAAAATCTTCAACAGACCATGCTCCCTGTAACAAAACCTTCCAAACCCTGTTTTATTATACAAATCAATCTACATTAGTATGTAAAAAGAAATTCTTAAATTTAGCAATGTTATTTTCCATCCAACATCCATCTAATATTCATACTGGAGAGTTAGAATTCTATGATAAATTTTTTCTAACGTTTTCTGTACATATTAAATAATCTAAAAAGGTTCCCCTTGTAGTGCATTTACCATTTAGCAAGGCTATTCAGTATTTTTCCAGTACCATTAGCATTACAGTGATTTACCTGTAAATGTAATTAATATCTAAAAGTGCACACAGTTAACTTGCCCAAATAACGGCCCATTTCTGGAGGAAACCTAATATTCATGGAAAAGATCACCAATATCGTGATTAGAAATGTAGGGTTAGAATGTACTCTGAGACTATACAACACGATTATATACAGAAGCTAAAGGACATTAAGTCTTTAGCCTGTGTTTACATCAAATAACGTCTGTTTCCACAGGGTCATACCGAAGCTCAGTATGGCACTAGATACAATTAGGATTGTTAGCTACAATTCAATATAGCAAGACAGCCCAAAATGCCCTGAACTGACTTACACTAAAAACTCCAGTACCTCACAGTGTTTTAAGTAATGTTAGTGTGCTTCTCAAACAAGCAACTAAGAGACCCAGTAAGGATGCTGTCCAACACAATAAAGACAGCAAGCCTTCATAGGGCATTATTTGGGGATATAGTGAATTTTAGCACTTAGACTGCCCCGCATGCAGAAACCCTGAAAAAGAAATACACAGGTTTCAAAACAAATATACTTCATTTTGTTTAAAATGCCCAAGAGCATTTTCAAAATAACTGATAGCAAGTATTCTATCAAGTGATGAACCTATAGATGTTGAGAAGAAATTCTACGTTATCCAGTTTGAGGGGGAAAAAAAATGTAGTTTTCTTACCAAATTATCCAGTGTATATGACTGGTTAGAATTGTAAGTTTTGATTTTTACTGAAATTCAGACTATGAAATGCAAACATTCAGGATAGAATGAATTCAAAATTATGCACAGTTCTATCAACTCGCAACAAAGCAGCAAATATGAGGGCCTCTCCCCTTCCCTTCTGTTCCCTCAAAAAAGTGCAAAATCAAAAGTCACTGCTTGGTCCAAAATAAAATACACTGTGTATAAAGATTTGAAATCTGATGGAATCCAGCTTCTATTCCGCAGATTTTCTTCAGTAAGAATCAACGTCCGAAGATGGAACTTAATTCCAGAAGAATTAATTCTACGATCTGATTTTGGTACACAGTATGAACTGCTATATTACCAGTCTCTTTCTCTGGCTTTAATAGAGTAGGACCAAAAACAATTGCTATACTCTGATAGGTCATTCGGTTTTTTTCTCCATTTTCTATAACTCTAAAGGGGGGAAAAAAAGTTGTTAAAAGAGAAAATAAAAAAATAGGGAAAATTCTTCAAATTGTATTATAAACCTAACAGTTTGCATTTGGAAAAAAGAAATCATGCTCATCTTCCCAAGGTGGTACATAAACTATTTAACCAAGGAGAATTCAGTCCAAATGCCATGTGCAGCTTTATTTTGGATAAACACAGCTAAAAGGTATAATCATACATACTCTAACAAACTTTAAAAGTATAAAATTTTGGCTCAGTTTTTAAAATACAACATAGATTTAAAAGAATTACAATTCAAGTAACAATCATTACTAGGTTGATGGAAAAAATTTCATTAGGGCACAGAGATTAAACTTTGAATTTTACTCATTTTATTTTTTTTAAAACCTAACTGGAATCATTTATTTTCATATTCTAATGTTCTTTTTATCAGATGATTAAAATTCGTTATTAAAGTAACTATATATAATAGTACCCTAAAGCCACAATGACTTTATTTTAGGGTAATTTAATACACCTCAATAACCAATCTCATCTTCACATCAACTTTAGCAACAACTGTTGAACACCTACCAGTGCTGAGCATTATATAAATGCTTAACACATAACATCTACTTTAATATATTCTTCACACCAAACCTTTTTACCTATGAGGAACTGATACCAAAAGGAGTTGAGTATCTCCTTCAAGTTACAGACAGAGCAAGCAGCACAGCTGGAATCCCAGTCTCAGTCTGAGTGACCCTGAGACCATGAGCTGCCATCTCTATGCCACATCTCGTAACTGTGCAGTCCTCTTACCTTTTGAGATGTCTAAAAAGAATCTGCATCGTATCTTGATTTGGCTTTGGCAACTGTCTGATTAGGTCCTTAACAGCAGTAACTCGCTGTCTTGGTTCCTGTTCTGAAAAAAGATAATAACCAGATATTTTGCAGCAAATTCTTGTGAAACTGAAAGCAATGACCTAGTTTGAAAGCTGATATTTAGTAATACACAGTGACACCTGGTGGTCAGGTTTAAAATTTCTAGAGTAAAACAATTCATTGAAAAATCTTGTTTAAAATAAAATCAAACAGAATGTGGTACCTTGATCTGTGCAAAGGATTTTCAATAGCTAGAAAACACTGAGTGGAATTACATACTTACTAATTGCATTAACAAAATCATTAAAATGATTAAATGTAAAAAGAGGTTCTGGTAATTCTCGAAAAAACATTTTCAGTGCTCCAGTGATAACGTGAATATCTTCCCATTTACTATCATTCAAGTTCAATTTCTCATCTGAAAAACAGTAGGAATGCGACATTTTAAAAAATTACTTTAAAAGCCAATTCTAAAAGTTATGAGTGATGAATCTGGATACAGTAATAGGGAACATCATCTTACCATGATTGACCGCAAATCGTAGCTTCTGGATCACTGCAAGGTTGCCACTTACTCTGTATATCCCATCAACATCCAGACCTAGGAGACAATAATAATGTTTTTACGTTTAAAGTTCGTTCTTCTGAAGATGTTTCCATGCTTCAGAATTCTTATTCATTAGCATTAGACTAAAATCAAATGGGCAAATATTCTTTTCCTTTAAATGGCTTTTTATAGACGCTTGGCAGGGGACAGGGACAGAGATTTACTCTGAATTCTGTTTAATAAACAGCAGTAATTCTACTCTGTTTATCACGTAAACTGTGGATTTGCTCAAGGAAATCATCTCATTAAACTTGAATTACTAACAATTTAAGATAAACTACTACAAACACCTGGGAATAGTTCAAAAAAGCAAAGGAAGCCCATAGGTAAAAATCAGCCCACCCATATTCTTGCACAACATTTTATAATGTAAAGGCATGTATTAAGAAAACTTTCTTAAAAGTGTTTTTCAAGACCAGCCTGAGCAAGAGTGAGACCCCATCTCTCTCTAAAAGAAAAAAAAAGTGTTTGGCATATTAAGTGCTTATAATAAATAAACTTAACATAAGCTAACAACTAAACTAATGGTTCTACAGAAACAACAGATAATTTGATGTCGTTTATTATTTTCTTTTATATGTGGTACAGAATCATTTTAAATTCATACAGTTAAGTCTAAAAATTTCAGGTATTCATTAAATGATAATGGTGTACATATTTAACAAAGCACATTGTGCAATGTGTTATTTATTTAACTTCAAATAAAGGCAAGTAGCGTGGTGTCTCTATTGTCATGTCAACAAAGAGAGCCAATGAAACGAGAGATTTGTAACTAGAAGAAATTACAAATTAAATGACTTTTTTCTTTCTTTTTTTTTGAGACAGAGCCTTGCTCTATCACCCTGGGTAGAGTGCAGTGGCATCATAATAGCTCACTGCAACCTCAAACTCCTGGGCTCAAGCGATCCTCCTGCCTAAGCATTCTGAGTAGCTGGGGCTAGAGGCATGCACCACATCTGGCTAATTTTTTCTGTTTTTAGTAGAGACGGGCCTTGCTCTTGCTCAGGCTGGTCACGAACTGGTGAGCTCAAGTGATCCTCCTGCCTCAGCCTCTGAGAGTGCTAGGATTACAGGTGTGAGCCACCATGCCCAGCCTACGTGTTTTAACTGTACAAAATTTTTGATGATATACAGATATACGTTAATGTGATTACAGTCAATGTACTATTAGCTTATATAAAACTAGTATAAACATTATAGATGTTAAAATTAACCAAAAAAGAAATTAGTTTGTCTTACTTTACAGAAAATGTCATCTTGCTTTTACTATAACAAGGAACTTTCTCTTAGTAAGTAGACACAATATCCTCGTACACTTTCAAATCATTTCTTAATAAACTCAGTTTCACAATTACTACCATCTTCATTTTAAGCAAATGTCAACTCCAAATGGCTTCAAAGAATACCATACACTTAATTAACCATGAGTACTAAACATTCAATAGATCTCTGCAGAAGTCTTTATTTGAAACAGGTGCAAACATGTAAGATTTTCGCAAACAAAATGCTTTTCTTAACATCTTAAGACTGTAAGGAACTTTGGGTTGCATCACTCAAAATCACAGAAATTCTAGGGATTTTGATGGCAAAACAACGAGCTGGTTTGCTTAATGTAAAAGACAAATCAAAATCATTCTCTTACCGTGTTCTTCAACATGTTCAATACATAACTTCACAAACTTTGGCACTGTGCTATTCTCTCTCTGACACAGACTAGCAAGATTGGATCCAAATACCTGATCTGAAAAAGATTTGTTTTAAAAAATGAACCACTTTGCTAAAATTTAATTCATGAAAAGGCTAAATAAACCATTCAGAGTGCAGCAGAAAACATGCAGAGTGCCCAGGCCTCGTTTACCATGACCTGTGCCCTGTATGATCTGCCCCGTGCCTACTCTTCAATCCCACTTTAAACAGTTCTCCTTCTTTACTAAACTCCATGGACACCCCAACTCATTCTTGTCTGAGAAGCTTTGTGCTTTCTCTCCCTTTTACAGAAAGCAATTGTCCCCCAAATTTGGCTCCTTCTCATCACTCCTGGTCTCAACTAAAATGTCACCAACTTATATAATTCCTGTGATTAAGCAAACCCAATTCCACTCTCTATTTTATTACCACGTTAGATCCTTAGTATTTGTCACTATTTGAAATGATCTTGCTTGTCTCTCCCTTGAGCGTAAGTTTCACAAGGGCAGGGACTGTGTACTCCTGAACACCAGTTGGTGTTCACCACCTCTAGGCTCGTGCCTAGCACTTAGTAGACATTTTTATAACTATTTAAACAAGCATATGCATGCCCATCATGTACCAACATTTGATTTCACAAAATATGTTTCAAAGGCTCTTCTATTAATCTTTCAACCCAACAGTTTTGAAATTCCACATTAGGGCTAAACATTCAGGAAAACAAACAAAATATTTGGAATGCTGAATAAGGCTGTAAAGTGACAACAGTTTCTATTTCTCAATGAAAAGCCTTGGTGAACAAATTAACAGTAGTTTATATTCGTTTATTTTTCAGGCTTTTTTTTTTAATTGAAAAATGGCTCTAAACTCATGCAAACTTGTATGCTTTATTCAGGAGTACCTGCTTATCCATAACTCTTCAGGTTGCTAATTTCAATCACTTAAATTAGCTGAATTCTTCCCAGAAGTCTTAAGTATCTTTTTTTTTTTTTTTTTTTGAGACAGAGTTTCGCTCTGTTACCCTGGCTAGAGTGAGTGCCGTGGCATCAGCCTAGTTCACAGCAACCTCAGATTCCTGGGCTCAAGCGATCCTCCTGCCTCAGCCTCCTGAGTAGCTGGGATTACAGGCATGCGCCACCATGCCCGGCTAATTTTTTCTATATATTTCTTTTAGTTGTCCAGATAATTTCTTTCTATTTTTTTTTTAGTAGAGACAGGGTCTCACTCTTGCTCAGGCTGGTCTCGAACTCCTGAGCTCAAACAATCCGCCCACCTCAGCCTCCCAAAGTGCTAGGATTACAGGCGTGAGCCACCACATCCGGCCTTAAGTATCTTTTTAATGAAACTTAGTTGTGGATTTTAACTTAGATGCTTTGCAAACAGATGTTCTGGTGATGGTCCCATAGTCAGAGACATAATATATACATATTATATTATTTTTATCTTTATTTGTGAATAAATATCATCGTTTGGAATCATGCATTGGAAGATTTTACCTTTGAAATTAAATATGCTTTTAAGAACTAAAAGCATATACAAGTATAAATGATTTTAAAGAATATTTTCCTATTAAGAAAAAATCTTGCTAGTGTATTATGGTGCTTATAAATGAAATAACAAATGCATAAACTAATTAGGAAAAAAACACCTTATACTAATTAATAACTACCTTAAATGAGAGCGAAAGGCAAACAATCAAGAATTATTCATTCATTTTTTCTTTGTACTACTTTGTTAGCCATAGTTCATTCAAAATTTCTAATTTCTTCTGATCTTTGCATCTTGAAACTAAAACTCTTGTCACAAATTCTAAAACTCTGCCACCCATCATATCCATGTAGCTCCTCTAATACAAGGTTTCTAAAAATTTAGTTTGTTATGTCTGTTCAATGCTTTAGTTAAAATAAACTTTACATGTGCATTAAAAAATCAATTTTAATTACTTACATGTCTTTTAATCAGTGTACTTGAAAACTTTATCAATAAAGAATGAGAGAACATTTTTACTCTTTGAAAATTTTCTGGTATTTAATTTGAAACGTCTTATTTCTGATTTTGGCCAACATTCATTATTATAAACATTACTTCTTCTACCAACCTTTAATATAACCTTTTTCACGAACAGCTTGCAAAGTGGGGCGTCGTGTAAGAAACTTCTTTAAGTTTTTCTTGGTTTTTTTCTGTTCTGAAGAATCTATGCTAGATACTTTCATTGCTTAAGACAAACAGACAGATATTAAGCATTTCATAAAATAAAAATTTTTTGATAAAAGTTTTTCCACCTAGCATGCAAAACATATTAACTTCATGTCAAAATTACAGTACAAATTCAGTTATTTTTAACTGTAATGTGGTTTAACATGAAGAATCACACTAACACAGACCTAATTTAAAAATTATTATATAAACCAAACAAAACATTTCATTTTTATCACTAAAAATAGACTGCAACTGTACCTTCTTTGGTATATGGGCCAAGATATGGCTAAGTTATATAAACATATTGTTTCATAAATACTACTTATCTTTATTGACTATTAGTTTTAGAAGGTAAAATGACTACCAAAAAATAAAAATCCATCAAACACAAAGCAAATAAAAAAATCTCTACCCTTAATGAACTAGGAGTCTGGAGATACATACGTATAGAGAGATACATAGCCACCATAACTATTGGTATTTTAAGCTAAGTCTCATCATAATTGTTTGTACTCTGAGCTAAGATTGGGATCATCTGGAAAATGTTTTACATTGTCTTTAGTCCTTTCTTTTTTGGCTACAATATCAAAAATTCAAAAGATATACTGAAAATAACTGTATTTGGGGAAAGTTGACAACACAAAGAATGTATTAATAAAGAATAATCAAATGTTTATGTGTCGACATTGCTACATGGTAACAGTGTCAGTAATAGGCCTAAACTTCATTGGAATGTAGGAGAACAAAACCAGAACTGATCAGTTATTTGGGGGTCGAAGAGTTCTCAGTTAAAAGTGGATTTGTTAAAACAGGTGGAACAAAGTGCAGCGTCACAGCTAATGGTCTATTTAAACAATGTAACTCACAAAGGGCCAACATTAGCAAATGCTTTTTTGAAAATTGCTGGCGCTGGCTCTGTTCCTTCCTGTACGTACGATCTGGAGCCGTGAACGCAGGCGTCTATGCACATGCACAGACACATCCTAGTCCACAGACGGCTGCCGCACGTCCAGCAGGAAATTATGGTAAATATCCCATGACTTTTGACTTCCTAATGTTTACCATTCTGTGTAGAATCTTTAACAGTAACTATATATTTTTAAATCAAAAAAGTTCAGCTTCCTAGAGGCCTCAAGGGCACTACATTTTTTCTCCTGAAGTATCACAATACCTTAAAATTAGTATGATGCCACAGGGGTGCATCCCATGAGGCTGAATAACGAGGTGACAAGAAGAAAAAGTACTGATACACTGAGATTGCAGTTAGTTAATCACATAACTTTTTTGTAACATTGCAGACTACACTCAGCTTTTATATATTTATTTTAAATCTCTGAAAAGCTAAGAGAACAAGCTCACTCAAATCATTAGCAGAAAAAGAACTTACAACGAAGCTTTTTAGGCTCCTTCTGGTCCTTTTCTTTATCATGCTTTTCTATTCCTGGTGAATCTGGTATCTCCTCTTCAGCTGCTTCATCGGTTTCTACTGCCTAGTGGTTAGACATTTCCCAAACACATTACTCCTAATATTACTTTAGATGGAACAGGATTAATTCTCACAATGACTGGTAATTGACTTTTGTGAATGATTTCAAGAAACCAATTTGCATACTGTATGTATGATTCAGACATTTGATAAATCTTTTAAAATATCTTTTCCCCCCAGATAGCATTATATTTGATTTCCAAAAAAAGAAATTATCGCTGAAAATTCACAGGAAAATGAATTTACACTGATGATGGGGTGATCTTGCCTCATTTTAATCAACTGGGACACCAGTAACAGTTAAAAGGTCCGGCTATAATCAATGGTGATAAAGCAGGATGCAGTTACATTCTGTGACAGCAGTGTAAGACTCCTACTCATGGACGTGCCAACGGTATTACACTACTAACAACAGCATAAGACTTACACGCCAGACTCATGGGTGTTAGGAACTGAAAGAAATCCCAGAGCTCATCTATAGCCTAACCAAGGTCCCTTTTACAAGATAAAAAACTGAACTGTGTTCTCAAAGATAAAAACTTTGTTTTGTTTTACACATTGAGTCTTTACTCCACCTGGAATTTATTTTTGTATGTGATGTTAAGAAGGGTTCCAGTTTCTCCTTGGATTTCCAACTATATCTGGTATCTACTGTGTTATATCTGGTATCAATTATCCATACGTATTTGGGTCTGTTTCTTGGTTTCTTTACTCTGTCACACAAGCCTGTATGTCTATCCTTACGCAGATACCACACTGTATTAATTGATATAGCTTTATAAAGTCTTGACGTATGATAGAGCAAGTCCTTTCACTTTCTTCTTCAAAACGTCTTAGGTATCTTTAGCCCTTTGCATTTCTATATGAATTTCAGAATAAATCTGTCAATTCCCACCAGAAAAACCACTGGGATTTTAAATGAGATTCAAAAATCTCAAATCTATCAATTTATAAATCATTTGGAAGAAATTTATATCTTACATTATTGAATCTATTAATTCCTTATATTTCTCATTTAACCAGGTTTTCTTCAATGTTTCTCAATAAAGTTCTGTAATTTTCCCTGCAGAGGTCTTTACATCTGCTACATTTAGTCCTCAGTATCTTTTGACACTTTGGAAACAGCATATATTTTAAAATTTCATAGCCATTAATAGGATCCTGTCTCTTCACTTGGCTTATTCCCTGATCCTGTGGACCTCAATTAAAAACCCGAACAAAAGACTACTTTCTTTGCACAGCCCTCCCTGGCCACTACAGCAGGTCAGCCGCTACGTCATCTGAGTCTCTACAGCCTGTTGTGCACTCGCAGTGCCATAACGCTCATCACACTTCATTATGCTGACTGTTCAGTTATCTGTCTCCAGTGATTCCTGTCTGTGACTATGACCTCCACACAGAGAGGTGCAGCATCTGGCCGCGAGCTACTATGTCCCCAGCGCGTACAGCACTCACATACCAGTCCTGCTGAACGAATGCACGCATGCTTGCTTTCGAGACAGTGAGCAGATTACTGTGACTAGAGCTGACAGCCCATAGTGGGTAGAGTATAAGGTACATCTGAGAAAACAGACTGGGCTTCGGTTCTTGAATTTTAATGGGAGTCACAGAAGGTTTCTAAACAGTAGAAGATTATAAAATTGACATCAGGAAGTTTCATATAGCAATGGCATTAAGAATGAATTGGCAGGAGATGAAATTAAATTAAGGAAACTGTTTAGGAAGTTATCCTTATTTTGATATAAAGATATAAAGGGCTGTGCATAGTTTCAGGAATAAATGGAAAAGAAGGAACAGAATTCAGAAATATCACACATCACAAACCGCAAAAGAAGAATTTATATACAGCTTCACAACTAATTTGCTAGAAGACATGAAGTTCCCTTTTGCTTCTCATAAGCATCCTCTCTCATGGCCGTCACTGACGTAACATGATCCTCACTGTGGAGCCTCATCCCCACGTGGTGAGAGGACGAATACAGAGTATAAAGAAGCCAAGCCCCCAGCTGCTGACTGTTGTTCTTTCTAACACAGCAGCAGAATATAAATTTGGGATCCTTTTTAGTGGTTGTTATATAAATAAGAAATTTACCAGAGACACTGGCACTGAATACCTTTGGGACAGGGCTTAGGGTGGGAGTGGAGGGGTGGGAGAAAAACAAGAGAAGTGTCGCTAGAAAAGTGCTAAAGAAGGGACTACAGCTTCACTCATTCCACAGTTTTGCACAGGGCCTCTTCCGCCAAACATACTATTTCCAACGCATTCAGTCACCGAATAAATACTATATACTAGGCACTGTTGCCCTTTCATTTTGAAGTCTTTCTTTCTGCCTCATGCCTGATGTGAACATTATTTCAATCCACTGGCGGCAAACATTATATAACTGAGAATATAAAAACCATTCGCCAGACCCTGGGGGTTTCTAAATTGACCACTGTCTTTCCCACCTCTGTTAAAACATATATATATGAAGTGTCTTTTCACATATAAATTGCAATCTGGATATGCAAAAAGTAATTAGAAAACCAAAATCAAACAAAGAAAACAGTTCTGATGTAAAAATTTTACCTAAGTCAAATACATACCTGATTACTGATAGTACTACTAAGAACTTTAAACCAATCGTTAATAACAGTGTCATTGTCGGACTGAATTAGCAGTTCTGTTCCTTGACGAGTTTTCAGCTTTAGAGAAAAGGGGAGAGAAAAAGAGTATAGTTTGTGCTTGCAACAAAATAAATGAATACATTTAATTCAGAGTTTATAAAACCACCAGTAGAGTAGGTGCTACATATGGTAAGAGATAAAAGGCTAAAGTACTACACAGCTATGGAAAACCTTTATTTTTGTATAAAATAATACTAGTTATTTTATAAAACATGAAGTTGTTTCTCATAACAAATTCTCAATAAAAATGTAATAATTTAAGATCCCAAATTCCATCATACAAATGCCATGAAACTTGCTGAAACTAGTATAGTTTATCATTTAAAAATCAGTTCAAGTAACAAAGCTGCACATTTGAAATTAGAATTAAAACAATGCATTTGTAAAGAAATAAAATCTGTATTTTTACATAGCCCAAGAAATTTGTTTCTGTGTCTCTGGTTAAAAAATAAATATAGAAAAAAGAGTACATAAAGGGGGATTAGACTTTCAATATTTCCTACTTGGTAGGTAAATATAATGGATTAGTACAAAGACAGACATTTGTCTGTCACATCCCTGTCAGGCAGAATATTACTAAATTAAGCATCAGATCATGAATTGAAGAATATTATGTATTATTCTATATGAAGGGAATAACTAAGGTACAATATCTTTGGTTCAAAATTTCTTACACTTGGTTTTTAGTAAGAATTTTGAGGTAGTTGTGCAAAGCATTTCTCCCATTTTCTGATAACTGATTTTTTTCCCTAGAGGAACATATGGCAATGTTTCCCAAACAACACTCTGAGAGACATATTCCTCAAACATAGTTCCCCAAACCAAGTTTTAAAAAGGTATTCCTCAAAAAATAAATTTAAAAAAAGTAATATGACATTAATTTGGAAAATACTGGATTGAAGAAAATGTAACGAGACTCTCTCCTTCAAACTTCTCAGGCTTTTGATATTCTATGGTACACTGCAATTTTCTAAGACAGGAATAAAATACATACTGCTCCCCAAATTTATTTGACCATGGAACCCTTTTTATTCTGAACCACCTATTGAAACTGCCAGGCTGATTCAGGAAACAGTGACTTCCTTTCATGATCTTTCTAGAGTTGGTCAAGCCAGTCAACCAATACTGAACGTTCACTGTACATGAGATACTCTCCTCTGTTAGAGGTTCTTATTGAAAGGAAAAAACAACAAACACTGTAATCCTCTGGTGGGGAGAATCATTTACAAATGGTGATAACCCAGGCACACTGAAATAAATCCTGTTTACAAGGTATAAATAAAGAAGTAGCATCATTGCTATGGGGATGTTTGCCATGGGTCTTGGAACAGTAACATTTGGCAGGCACAGGTCAGTACTCAAGGCAGAAGGATAAAGAGTAAAATTCAGACAAGCAGGAAAACCTGGGCTCTGCCTGGAGAACAGCAGTTAAGCCAGTGTGCCGAGACAACAAGGCAGGAGAGAGCTGAGACGTGAGGCTGCAGCGGGAGGTTGGGATCTGGAAGACTGCTTACAATCACACACCAGAAATTCCTGAATCTCTGTACACACACGCTTCTGCAATGGGACTTTGTTGCTCCTCTATCGATGGGTGAACTCTTTCCCCACAACCCTGAACACTTGGCTAGCCTTTGAACTGTGTTAACCAACAGAATGCACCGAAAGTAACGTGTGACTTCCAAGTCCAGGCCCTGAGAAGCCCTGCAGCTTCCACTTTCACCCTCTCAGAATCCTGACACTGCTGTGAAGAAGCCTGAGGTAGCCTCGTTGAGAGTGAGAGAGCTTGTGAAGGAGGAGGCCGAACCAACAACTGGCACCAACGCCAGTCAGTGAATGAGGTCCTCTTAGACCACCCAGCTCTAATCCAGCCGTTGGACCACTGAGGCCTCATGAATGGTCCCAAGCGAGATCAGAAGAAGAATCACCCAGCTCAGCCCAGGCCAAACTGAGCAAACAAAATGGCTCTTTTGTTAAGGCACTGAGTTTTGAGGTAGTCTGTTATACAGCAATAAATAACTGATACAGGATCATATGTTACTGTGGAGGGATTTTAAGGACAAAATGAAAAAGTTTTAACTTTTTTTAAAAAGACTTAATTTTTTTTAGACCAGTTTTAGGTTCCAGCAAAACTGAGGAGGTGCAGAGATACCCGTATAATCCCTGCCTCATACATGCATAGCCTCCCCCATTATCAATACTCCTTGAATTTATATTTTAATATTAGATTTGGTAAGCAAAGGGAACCACGTCCTTTTTATTGCTGCTAGGAAAAGGCAAGATTTGTGAAGCAAAGGCTTGTAATATATAGTCTGAGTTCCAATAATTTATGCAAACATAGCTGGTTTTATACAGCAGCTTTTTTTTCTTAAATTATGATACAATCTGACTTAATCACCAAGTTGCCTTAACTAGTCACAATGAAAGACTATTGCCCAAAATAACTCAAAAACAGAAATACAATTACTACAGTTAAGTATGTGAACTATATTAGGAAAAAATTATTACCTCAAGTACATTCTTTTTGCTGGATTTCTCCTTCGAAGCCATCTCAATTGTCGCCCCCTTGAGGTCCACCGTGAACTCTGGTTTGGACTGATTACTCCCAAACTTCATTTTGGAAGAAGGGAAAAACCTTTATGTGATATTCACGTACATGTGTTTGTTCACAGAGAATTAAGACCAATCTTATATTATCAACGATAAATCAAATAGGAGATTATCTTAAACTCCTCTTTCTCTATTGTAAAATAACAATTTCTACTTTAAAATTGAAAAATGTCTAGAAGATATGAATAGAAAGTTCATAGAAAAGGGAATAAAATGGCTCAACTTCCATCATAATATATACAAAAGCTTTTTTCACCCATCAGAATGGGGGCAAAAAAAAAATTCAAAATCATGTTGGTGAGGCTATAGATTAATTGGCCCTCATGCAAGTGGGATGTAAACTGGAACAACTTCTAGAAAGGGAAAATTGGTAATATTGTATTTGTAAATTTACAAACATATGTATACATTGGCTTAGCAGTTCTATTTCTTAGAATTTATCCTAGACTGCATATGACTATGTAAAATGACATGTTCAAAAAAGCAAGGCAATATTCTCATATATGTATATAAAACATCAGGTAGATACCAAGTTCACTTTCCATCTAATTAATAAACTCTCTAAATCTGATTTTGTGCTTTCAGAAGTTATTTCCTTATTGACTAGTTATGTTGTCAACAACTAATGATGACTTGTGAAAACAGAAAACTCTAAGCCCCCTGTTCTATTATTCAGCCTTTGTTAGAAATTATACCTAGAGTCAGATGCCACAAAGCCTCAGCCACCTAAAGAGGAACTACAGAAAGAATGGGAAGACAACTGACCCGTGGGACTGAGAAGGAAAGAGCTAGCTGTTATAGTTTGTTAACTAGATAAGGGAAAGATTAGCAAACAGTAGAAAACTTACGTTCAATATATACTTACTCTGTATCTTGCCATCATTAACTTAAATTTGTTCAGTCTGTTAACTAAGGATATAAAATACTATTCCTATGGCATTAAAAAGTTAGGAGGTTTTAAATGTAAGGGCTGCTAAATTGTAATCTAAAGATCATGAAGATTTGTAATAAATACTTCTTATATTTGATATAGGTAATTTTATTTGCTAAAATATTTTCAACTCAAATTATTCTTGTCATTAGAAGCGGATCTCACCCACCAAGCTTTTGACGACTTACTCACTATTTGCAACATCGGAAACTCTGCTCAGCAGCTTCACATTTAAGAAAGAGTTTGCCTTAACCTGTTCCCTTTTAGGTCATCTTTTAAGCTAGCAGTGTGAACTTAAATAATGTACTTGTTATAACAAAACCAAACAAAACTTAGGAGTTACATGGAATTTATTAGTGAAATCAAAGCAAAATTTGGGATATTATATGGAATTTATTAGTAGAATCATAATAAAAAGGACGATAAAAATTTTAACTGTATTCTACAAAGTCTTTGCCTTCTTAAGTACCTTTTGTCATTCAAAAGGCAAATTAACCATTAAGCTACATGATGTGCATAGATAACTTCCTGAGCAGAAACGGTGTATCTCAAAAGTTATAAAACCTGAATGTACATTTAACGACAAAAATCAATTATTTAATTTGTTGTCATTGTATGTTGTGTATATGGTTACTTATAAGCAGAGATAACCGACCAAATAAGATATAGCAACTAAATATAAATACAATGATATGACATGTAATGCTAAAAAAAAATGCAATCAATATAGGTGGCAAAATTTTGTTCTTTATTATTTTCCAAAATCTAGCCCCATTTTACTGTAATCACCTCCCCACCAATGTATTCATGGCAAAGAAAACAAATTATTGTGGCAAGGGACATGCAACAAGAACACATACAGTGACAGCTGAAACAGGATCAGACTTTACATGTGCAACAGCAGGCCGACGATGGATAGAGTTTTTCCAAGAAGAAAGCAGCGAAAGCAAGAGCCCAGAGACTGAGCCCTGTTGGCAGAAGGACTTGATGGAAAAGGGAAGAAAATGATGATGTCATAACAATGCATAATGGCAAAATGACACATACGAGAAAAGCACAATGGAACCAGACAGGACAAAAATATAATTCTACACACAGACACACGACACAAGCAAGGCTAAACTTACAAACACTTCTGCAAAGGCCCTCGAATTTAATTCAGAATACTTTCTGACTCTGTTATTACATAAATTCATGTTTTATTTTTAAGATGAATGCTTTACAGAATTTATCTTAAACAGACTAGTTTTAGCCTATATTCCCAAGACTTGTAATTGAGAGGAGTCACATCTGGCTCTCAGCCATCCTGCTCAGAAATCCCTGGGCTTCCTCCTGGGCAATGGTCATCTGGTATCACTTTCCAAGGTATCACTTGGGAGTAGACTTACCATCTAGCTTGCCTTCCCCATCCTCTAGGACAGAGGCAATTTGTCCTCCAGGGGACATCTGGCAGTGTCTGGAGACATTTTTAGTTCTCACAACTAGAGGTGGGATGTCAGCCACCTGCTAAAAACTCTACCATGCATAGGATAGCCCTATGACAAATAATTATCTGGCCCCAAAAAGTAACTATTTTTTGAAATTTGAAAGCATGTAGTAATGAATGTTTGAATAACTACCAATATTTGTCGGGTGATTTTTAAAATACTCAAGGAATATGATGAATGATAACTGAGAGCGAGCACAACCTATCATGTCACGTAACTCTCCCCTTGTCAAGTCTTCCCCACCACAATAAAGACAGGGACCATGCCATTTATTTCTAATCCCCCAAGCTTAACACAATGCCCAGAACACAGCAGGTTTTTATATCTGTTGAACAAACAAGTATACATATATACATTTCTGACGTGAAACGAGGTGTGAGGAAACAACTGTAAGTTTATGTTACTGATAAAACAATTCAGTGGATAACTAGTATTTTCTAGAAAACAACTAGAAGGTATCTATCCTAAAGGAGAAGGAAAGGCTCACTAGATTTTTGATGATATAGCATTTATGTAAAATTTATCTTATAAAGTAGAATTGCATGCATGTGTGCATTTCAAAATGCAAATATCCATTCTCTGCAAAAAATAAATAAATGCAAGCATGAATAATTTAAAAAATACAGAACTTCAAATATTGTGGGTAATTTGTGATTTTCCTCAACATTCCGTCAAATGAGCATATGTCCTGGAATGACTGTAGGATTTGAACCTACTATTTCTTAAGCAGATCTCTTAGGTTTTTGCACTAAGTGTGAATCTAATTTTTAAAGAACTATATATACTTTTCCTATAATGTGGCCCCTAACATAAACCATCCAAATTCAATTGAAGGAAAAGCTATCCCTTCCAACACCAAAGGAAAAAACTGGCTCTGTTAGAGATCAGCTTCTATATAGCATCTTCCTAAGAAACACTCAGAAGCAGTTTTCATTATAAGTGATTTTCAGTTATGTGGCTTGTATTTTAGCCTTAGAAACTCACCCTCAGTTAAGACATAATTCCACAGTATACACAGGATACATTTTACCTAGAATACATCTAGTTGGTGACTGAGCAGAGAAACAAAGCTAGAATTCTTCCAAATCCTTGTGAACAAACTTAATTCCAGAGTTAAGAAGCATCTTGTGTATTTCACCAAATTTTGATATTTATGAATAATGTCTATGCCAAAATACATTATACATACTCACTTTTTATTTAAAGTACACACTCACTTTTTACTTAAATAATCTTACTTGCTCTTACTTGGGACACTTAAATTAGTTTTCACTCCCTTAAAATATAGGAAGGGAAAAAGCAAGGCAGTCTGAGGCTTTAAAATTATATAACCAAGCATTTTACCATACCCTAAATCTGGTTAATCTTTTTCTTTTCTTTTTTTTTTTTTTTTGAGACAAAGTCTTGCTCTGTCACCCAGGCTGGAGTGCAGTGGTGTGATCATAGCTCACTGCAGCCTCAGACTCCTGGGAGCATGAAATCCGCCTGCCTCAGCCTGCCAATTACCTGGGACTACAGGGCTGTGCCACCACACCCAGCCAATTTTTTTCACTTTGTTTTTGGAGACAAGGTCTCACTACATTGTCCAAGGCTGTTCTTGAACTCCTGGCTTCAGGCGACCCTCCCGCCTCAGCCTCCCAAAGTGCTGGGATTACACACATGAGCCACCACGCCCAGCCTGTTTAGTTTTTACTGAGACTATAAACACATTGTGGCTGTGCTTTATTAATTATGCCTACCTGAGATAATTATTATTAATAATATAATGATATTAATGTCATTTAAAGGCAAAAACTCAAATAATGAATCCCTAAAATAAAAAAAATTCATTAACAATTCAACAATTTCACAGTTGGCTCACTCAGTGAATTTTAAACTATGTTTCCTCTGTTTCCAGATGGGAACACAGTAATACAATTGCAGCTGATAGAAATAACACACATCCTTTGCCAGTATTAGTTTTAATCATGAGTTCGAAATTATGTAAGATCTTCTAGAGAGAAAACTGTAAATAAAATGCAACCATCCTATACTAATGATTATGTGCTGGGGGTATTCGTTTACCATCTTTAAATGTAAAAGGCAGTCAGTTCTCATTTTCTTTAAGGCACATACACACCTGCCTGTCTACACGGCGCCTTGTTTACCCCACCGTTCTGTCCACTTATTGTATCTGTACATCCCACAATCTTCAGTCTATAAGTACCAGTAATTATCACATAAGTGACCATTATTCAGCTTTCTTCAGATACTTTTTTTATTACTTATTAATCTCTAATTGCTTCTCCATCCCTTTTGTTTCATTTTCTTCACTCAATTTCAAATAAAAGTTGAGCCATAAGTAGGAAGGAAGAAGTAATGACACAGTCCTCTAGAAATGCATGAACACAAACAAAAAAGCATCACATGCTTTACCTCAGGGAGAAAGGAAGAAAGACATAATTATCAATCTACTTTAAGATAAGTCAAACCAAAATTTCAACCTTTTAATATGAAAACATATCACAGGTTATTTCCACTGCATTGGCTGAAGAGGGGGCAAATTAAAGGATTAGTAAAGCAAAACAGAAGAAATGTTCTAGAATGTTCAGGTTTATTCTCAATTCATGGGGATTTTTAGGCTGGCATATCAGAGTAGCTAAGGACTGACATGTTCTGTGGCACTTATGGTTCAGAGCAATGTCACATGGCTGCATTATAAAGGTAGATGACTAAAATTTGCTTAAATTTTATAAATGGATTTCTCTTTCATCAAACATAAGATCCACAGGTTCTGTGTTAATTTTAAAGAAACTCGGTAATTGTAAGAAAATATTAGTTAAGGTAGAATACGAAGTAGACCAAATACATTTAGAATAATTTCACTTTAAATTTTATTCACGCATTAACACTTCAAACTCAACTACAAAAAATTTTTACAAATATCCAGAATATGGACTCTGAAGCCACAATGCCAAAGTTCTAAACTCGGATCTACCACTTAAGTAGTAAGTGCAAGACCCTGAGCAAGTCACTTAACTGTTTTATACATCATTCTCTCATCTATGACGGGAAAGGGAGAAGAGCAGAGCTATGCCAGAGCTAAGGGGATAATACATACATAATCCTCTGCACTTAGAACAGTATCTGATACAAGCGAAACATTCAGAAATGTTAGCTATTGCATGTCACAAATTATAATTTTAGTATTCGTATTACAAACTGAGGAGCAGTGACAGTAAGCACTCAAATATTCAAAAACTTTCACAATCCCACAAGCAATGATGACATTTCTTTTTCCTCTAAAAGCTGGCTGATACAATACACAGACATCAACACATGAGTCACACTGACTAGTATCTAAGAGTCAGATCACAATTCAAGGTGGGGCTTGCCACATTACTGCTTATTTTCTAACTAAATATCTGAAATAGCAGAGTCACAAACACAGAAAAGCTTTAATAGCCTGAAAATGAATCAAGAAATGTATTTGTTCTATAATGTCCAAGTAATAAGTCCACCTTTCAGTTTAGTAGATAAAACAGAATCTGCTGATTTTAATAATACAAATAACTACACTTTTAATAAGTCCTCTTTTATGAGTCAAAAATGCGTTTTTAAGAAAATTTTAGTTATTATTTGCACATGATAGCTATAACTAGAAGCACTTTGCAAATTACTTCCTGAAATTCAAGAACAATGCCATCCACATAATTTAAATGTATAAATCCTCCAAAGAGAAGAAATACTTACCCAACTTGTGCTACTTCCTTGAGTTTTGGTAAAAAGTAAAGATGAACCCTGCAACACTGCCCAAGAAGATAACCAGTTCTTTCTGTAATTATAAAGATGTCTGATTAAAGCTCTATTATCCAGTTCTTCCAACCAAATTTTAAAAATTAGCTGTTATCAATGTTATCTACAATTTACAGTCATTATTAACATTCTAATTGTTTTTATTGGGGGATATGCTACTAATGGAATTTATATTTTATGGTTCCAACCTGATCATGAAGGCCCCCAAAACAAATGGAGTTAATCAGAGACATGTTATCAGAATTATGAATGATATACCTAATAATGTTCACATGGAACTAATCCAGCACATGTGATCAAGCACACTCATGTATTTTAAAGTCACACAAATGGAACACTGTATGTGGCAAGAATTTTTATTACAATTAAAAATTAGACAAACATGCTTACCTCACTCACTCAATTCTTTATAGATACAGACTCTTTTATATTTCTTGGTTATCTCCCTTCCCCTAACAGGGCTGCACTAGACAGGCAGTAGATACTAGGTACATTATAAGTATACAATAAAGTACATTCTGATTGACCACTGAGGTTACTAAGATGAGGTTTTAAAAAGAACTTCCTAAATTACAAAAGCAACACATATACAGTACACCAGCCTCAGCCTTCCAGAGTGCTAGGATTACAGGCGTGAGCCACCGTGCCCGGCAAAAAAGTTTTCTGAATCACTTTTAGGTGTTTCTTTCGCATATAACATTTAGTTGGTTTTTACTTCAGACTGAGCACCTTTTTCTTTCAATAGATGAGTATAGTCCATTTACATTTACTGATATTGACATTATAGTATGTTTGGCATTTATTCTGTCACCATTTTGGCATATTTTTATTTTATTTTGCTATTTTGTGTGGATTTCTTGAGATATTTTGGAAGTATTTATTTTTATTTATAATTTATTTTATATTCTTAGTCTTCTATTTCTTTAGATATCATCTATTGACTCCCTACTATGAAAAATGCTTAAATTAGCATATGTTCACTTAAATATACTTTTTAAGCTTAATTTTCAAAATCAGAAAAACTGTAGAGCTAGTAAATATGTATCTGAGAACAAATATTGAATATTTAAATACTGAAATAATGATCATTGCCTCAAGGACTGAAGCACTTGTGTGACTTAGCTGCAAGGTGAATTAGGCACATTTTTTCTTCATAGAACCCAATTTTCTTCCTGAAAAAAATGACTGAGGGACACGCTATGGTTATTTAGACATGAGTATTTGGCAGGCAGACACTATCTCAAAAATAAATGAAGTGACCCTGTTATCTCAAGAAAACAAATGATAGTATTTGTTGACAATAAAAAATTAGAGTTTGCAACAACATGAATGAATCTCAAGGACATTATGCTAAACAAAATAAACCAGGCACAAAATCATACAAATATTATATCATTTCACTCATACAAAGTATCTAAAGTAGTGAAAATTATAGAAACAGAAAGTAGAAAGGTGGTCACTAAGAACTGGGGGCTGGAGGAAGGGAGAATGTGTTTAGTGGGTACAGAGTTTCAGTGTTACAAGACAAAAAAGTTCCAGAGATCTGTTGTACAATGTGAATACACTTAACACTACTGAGCTGTACATTTAAATATGGTTCAGATGGCAAAAAATGTTATGTGCTTTTTACCACAATAAAAAAAATTAAAGCTTTCAAAAAGAAAGTAGGATTTCAGAAAACCTGGCATCTGCTACTACTGAGAGTCTGACAATTTCCCAATACTTCATGAATTTTCTAATATTGCTGATTTGTGACTTTTTTAATGTTATAAAATAAAATACACAAACATTTGAAAAATGAGCAAAGCTAGTGAGCGCGTCTTTTTCAACTGACCCACAAGATACTATGAAATTAAGCACGAGTAAAGACTCATCCAAGTGCAACACAGGCCAGTGGCTTTTGACATAACTAAGCATAAACAATGCATTGACAGTGTTTTAGGGTCTTCACTGCAACCAACCTTTAACAAACTGTCTTTTGTAGAGTTCTGGAGTAGCAGAAAAATACGCACAAGTATATGAAAAGGCTATTAAAATATTCTTCCCTTTTCCAATTTTAGCTGTGTAAGAGAGGATTTTTTTTCATACAATTCAATCAAAATATTATGTCAAAACAGACTGGCCACAAGCAGAGATGAGAATTTGACTGTCTTCTATTAAACCAAATACTAAAGATTTGCAAAAATATAAAACAATGCCTCTCTTCCTGTGGAAATTTTTTTGTCTTAGAAAATATATGGCTTTTTCTTCATATAAAATATCATTCATGTTAATTAGTAATGGTTATTTTTAAAAGAATAAATATTCTTAAAATTTCTCAGTTCTCTTTGGAATACTCAATAATTTTTAAGAGTTTAAAGGGGTCATCAGACCAAAAATTTTAAGAACCACTAATATACAAGAAAGTAAAAGACAATTTTGCTCAATTCTATATAAATAAATTTGAAGATGATCAAATGGATGATTTCCTTAGGAAAACATAAATTATAAAAAGTATTCCAAAAGAAGTAGCTAATCTAAAAGACTAATTATCACAGGAAAAACAACGATAAAAACAGAGAAGTTGTTTTCATTTAGAGCTATCTGCACTACATATACCCAAAAAGGAGAAAGAGAAAAATAAAGACCCAATTCACAAGTGAATTCTACCAATGAACAAAGTTTAAGGAATACAAAATTGCTGTATTTGTAAAGCTACTTGAAAGCACTTAAAAGAAAAACTTCCAAATACCCAAATCTGTTCAATTAAAGCAAACCTACAAAACTCAACTACATGTAAATTTAAATCTCTTAAACAATAGATGGATCTCGTTTTGAGTATAAGATCATAGCATTTTAGGAGTTTTTAAAACCTGGGGTTAATGCAACTTGTCTTACAGAGAATTAATTCCCCAATTCATCAGGAGGTTACACGTTAGCCAAAAAATCCAATAATCTAATAGAAAAACAGACAAAGGGTATAAACAATAAAGAAATACAAATGGCTTATATATTATATCCTACTAAAAAAGGAAGGCAAATAAAAATGCCATTTTCTCTCTAATCTCTATTGGCAAAGATCAAAGATTTTGACAGCATATTAAACTGGCAAAAGGTGTATAGAAATGCACTGCTGCCGGAGGCAGGAATTGACTCAATACCTTAGAGTGGAATTTGGAACACCATCGAAATGACCTTGCGTGAGGCATAGCAATTCCACTTTTGTCAAATTTATTCCACAGGCATATTTACATATTTGTAAAATGAACTGTGAAAGATGCTAAGTGAATATTGGTTATAATAGCAAAAATTGTAAATATCCTAAATGTCCACCAATAACACAGGCACAAATACTTGCAAATAAATAATGGTTAAGTAAACTGTAATACAGCCACACAATACACAACTATGCAGCAGTTTAAAACAATGCGGCAGCTATACGTACAATGAAACGGAACCGTCTCCAAGATAAACTGTGAAGATATTGTGCTTAAAAATGAATCCCTGTACATATAAATACATACATATACATCTCCTGTCTCTGGAAGAAAGCACTGGAACTCATAAGACTTAACACTGATTGCCTCTGGGGAGGGAAAACTGATGCCTGGAGGACTTCCTTTTCACTAAGTACTTAGTGTGACTTTGTTTTTTATCACATGCATTTATTGCTTACTGAAAAAAAAAACATTAAAAGAAAGCTAATGCTTCCTCAGAACCTTCTCCCTTACTACCTCTGAATTTAATATTACTTAGGAAATATGTCGAGACAAAGGAAATTTCATAATTTCCTGACAATCTTACACTATCACATCAGAAAATGATTAGAAATTAATTGTTCCTGTTAGAATATAACTTTGATATTGATACTTTTTAATTTATTTCAATCAGATGAATCACATAAGAACATTAATGATTTGTGTACTTACCGAACCTTCTTCCCATTTTCAGTAATTTTTGTTACATTTAATAATCCGTATTTCTCTTGACCCTATGGAAAAAAGTAATACTGTTTATATACCATTCATATAGGTCTAAGTTCTTACATATGACTGAACCAAAATGGTCTGGTGCTCTAAAAGTTAGCTTGAAAAAAGAAAAAGATTAGTCAGTATATATCATGCTTAGTTCTAGAATACTTTAAGAATATAATTTTCTTAATACTTTTGTAGATTTATTTTCAGTAATTTACAATTAAACACTTCCTCTTCTCCTTAAGTCACAGCAGTCATCAGGTACTTTGCTACCAAATTGGATTTCCTTAGATGAACGAGTCGGCACTGGAAAAATGATTTATGTCTTCCTGTTCAAAGAAAGTGATACAATGCTATAATGATAAATATTACAAAAAAGGAATGTTTACTTTGCTGTTATTTTACCACTAGGTAATGTGAAAATTATTCAATATACTAACACATTTGTCAGAATGTAAAAATAACTAGGTAGAACAAATGCAGTTGACTGTGTGTATTTAATAAATTACTCAAAAGTAACTGGTACTATGCAAAGAACTGGCCTTAATGTGGCATAAAAGAATTCAGTGTGTACTTCATTAAACATATAATCTGATGGTGAGCTAGACTCTACGCAAACTAGATTTATTAGCCAGCTGATGTCAAAAATAGTGACACATGCTTTATCATCAAACCCTATGAAGGCAAAAGCCATTGTATTAAAGTTAATGCTATTTTAAAATTGTTCCAGATGGAAATAAGGAAGCACTTTGTCACTACTTTAGTTTTCTATATTCAAATAAATTTAGTCAAAATGAGTTGGTGCCTATAGTAATCATCAAGATTAGTAAGCACTGTATGTACATGAGACAATGGTCAATTTTAATTCAACTGAAACACACACATACACACAAACACACATAAAGTAAAAAATATCCCTAATTCAGGATTTATTTCTGACTGATTCCTCAGCTATGTCTTCTCAATGTATTTCAATCAGAAAATATAAATATTTTTGGTATAAGAGATAATGTTGAGTATTTTCTCAGTAATGTCTAAAAGTTTTGCCTGGTCTGATAAAAACTCACATCTGCAGACAAAGCTGCCAAACTGTTATGTCAATTTACATTTTTGGTACACTGCAAACTTAGGAAATAGCTCATATGAAGTTTATTGCAATTTTTTCATAAAACATAGCTTAGACCTCCTTAGATACGCAAGTTTGATACTTTTCATAAGAACTCTGCTGCCTCTCAATAAAAACATCAATAACACAATTTTAAGCATACACAGGGTTTTTTTCCCTTTTTTTCTTTTTCTTATAAATATGTTGAGGGCTGACTTTCAATAGACTGCAGCAAGGGAGCTGGACAAGATGTTAAATAAGAACATTCTCAGTTTTCTCCTCCCACCATCAAAATCAGAGAGAAAATTTTTCCGTGATATGAGAACTAAGGAATAACATTAATTTAAGTGGATGGGCACTGGTTATGTCAGCTAGGGAGCACAGGAATTGGAAGGGCAGAGAGAGGTGAGAATTAAGCCCATAAAAAAATGCCACAGCTGGAATTATGTTAAAAAAAGCAGAAGCAGGAAGGAAATGCAGACACGGAAACAGGAAGAAAAATGGACAGAACAGCAGCAGTGACAAACAGCTTAAGCCTGAGGATGCGGGGGCTGGGGCCAGAGGGGAGGGGAGAGCAAGCCTCATCAGGGTTTCTTACCTGAGTGAACAGAAGGACTGACACTGGTGCACAATTGTGCATGTATACACGCTGTCTGAGGAAAGGGTCCAGAACTCTCACCGAATTCTCAGAGGGATCGAGACCTAAGCACTAATGCTGTAAGTAGCAACCACTCTCACTTGAACATAAAATAAGAACACTTGCCATATCCAAATGTACAAAAACAAAAAGCAATTACCATGCAGTGTGAGAGCTGGGGAGAAAGAAGGGCAGCAGAGTCAGCTTGCTGGAGAACCTGACACTGGAGCTCAGGAACAGGCATTAGTTAGACGGAAGCGGTAGGAGGTGAAAGTAAGCAGGACAGAGGCACAGAAGCTAAGGCGAGCAAGTCACAGTTGAAGTTCCCTCAGAGTATTGGGTGAGGCCAAGAAATGATATCGTGGGAAGTATGAACCAAGACAGAGTAGCACAACTGGGAACCAACTAGAATTATAGTCTAATGATTGCCATAGGAGACAATGAAGGTCTGAACTAGGGCAGTGACAGTGACAGGGAGAAAAGGGGCCCAATTTGAGAGATTCAGAAGACAAGATTGACAGAGGAATGTGAGGGCGGCAGGGCAGATCTTGGGAAACCGCCAAGCTTGAGCAACCAAGGAGATGGTGGCGGCTCAGCTTCCAGGTCACTGTTTTAGAGACGTTTTCCAGAACCACTATTAAGAAGGGGCTCCTCCCCTGCAACCTCCCATACTTACTACTGCCTCAGTTTGTTTCTCTCGCCGTCCTGTACCAAGGACTGAATGTTTGTGTCCCCCCAAATTTCCATGTTGAAACTAATCCCCAGTGTGATGGTACTCAGAGGTGGGGCCTTTGGGAGGTGATGAGGTACTGAGGCTGGAGCCCTCATGAATGGGAATAGTGTCCTTAAAAGAGGGACCCTTGTCCTTTCTCCCACAGGAGGGCACAGTGAAAAGGCACTGCCTATGAACCAGGAAGTGGGCCTCCCGGACACCAAACCTGTCAGTGCCTTGATCTTGGACTTCCCAGCCTCCAGAACTGTGAGAAATAAACTTCTGTTGTTTCAGAGCCACTCAGTTTATGATATTTTTGTTATAGTAGCCTGAACAGACTATGACGTACTTAATAAAAAGTGCAATTATATGTTTTTTATTTATTTATTGTCTACTCCGTTAGGCTCTAAGTTGGAACATCTGTTATGCCCATTAATGTGTGACCAGTGCCTGGTACTGTACTAGCATATAGTTGATACTCAATGCATATTTGTTGAAGTAATTTACCAACAAATCAATAGTGTTAAAGAAATAGAAGGTCTGCAACAGAGAAAATAAAGTTTTAACTTTTAAAAACCAAAATTTTTAATTTGACATAAAAGTGAGGAATAGGCAGATGGATACAATAGGTTTGGATACACAGGTGAGAGATTTTGGGAAAACATTTAGACAAATTTTTATTTCATCCTTTCTCAACATAGTATGACTCAAAATCAAACAATGTTTTTGTGTTGCTTACTAAGATAACTTCACAAAAATTTAAGTCCCACAAAATATGCCAAAATTCATGTATGAATATTTGTCTAAATGTATTTGATATTCCAAAGGAAACTTTATATTGAAAATAAGCAGAAATGCTTTCACGGAGAATTATGGTTAAATTTTGACCAAAAATATTATTAGTCTATCCAAATGAGGCAAGAAAACAATTTGCATTCATAGTAAAATAGGCATTTCCCAGTTTAGCCTAACAATTACTGTATACCAAAATAACGTAGTCCATCAAAATCCTCATGTTCAATCACATTATAATCATGTAATAATCAGATTATTTTTATTCAGAATAAGTAAACTTGTACAATGGTTCATACAGTATTGAAAAAGAACCATGTGATGAAACATCCAGAACAGGTAAATCCACAGAGGCAGAATGTAGACTACTGGCCACTGGAGGCAGGGGAAGGGGCAGGGTGAATGGGAGTGAGGGATTCATGGGTGTGGTTTCCTTCTGGGGTGATGAAATGTCCTGTACGCAGATAGAGGTGATAGTTGAACACACTGTAAATACACTAAATGTCACTGAATTGTACACTTTAAAGTGGTTAATGGTTAATTTTAAGTAAATTTTATCTCCATAAAAAAAATTTTTTAAGAGCTAGTATCACAAAAAAACAAATTCAACATTCATGTTTTTAAAAAGGTCTTAGAACAGTTAATACTCTATGGAAAAAATAAGCAAATTTGTCCACTAATATATTTTCTTTAATATTTACTAAAGAAAGTGTTGAAACGTCCTTTTCTCTCAAATCATTAATGCATTTTAATACCATAATTAGAAATATAAGATCAAAAGCTCAAGTTTCCAAATTACACATTCTAAAATTTTATTCAGTATTCAGTAATCGGAAATTTTAAAACGTACACTCTCATAGGCACTTGAGACAAATAAAGAGTAGCTTCTTAGATCAGCCCACAAAAGGCTTTTTAATCCATATTGTAGAAAAGTACATTATAGGTTTTTAAAAAATGTATATACTGCCTAATTTATATAGATTTGAAGGGACTATGAAAAATAACAATAGCTCATTTGAAAATTAAAATGAAGCATGAGAAAAAATTAACATGCTTAAGATGTTATCAGGAAATGGAATTTTAAACTGGTTTGATTAGAAGAGATTGAAGAGATGGTAAATTAAGGTGACATCAGGTATCTAACACTGGTGATGACATTATTGTCACTTCTAAATTTGTAGCTTCCTTGTCCTTATCACTAAGCCTTTATACCAACCAATTTTTAACTCACAAAAAGGAGGGGCAAAATATCTCCTTGTAGTAGTAACTGGATGAAAGCGGGAAAGAGAGGCCAAGACTAGGCAGAAGCCAGCCAAGCTTATTCATTTAACGAATATTTCCTGACCAGCTGCTACACAGGACTGCAGTGCAGACTGGGGTTAACAGTTTCTGCTCTAATGAAGCCTTTGCTTAGTAGGGAAGATGGACATTAATAGAGCTGGGGGTTCCTGTAAGAAGTAATGACAAGAGCTACTCCATTTTATGTAATCAAATAATACATAATTAAATACTGTGAAGAGTATCGTAAGAAAATTTCACCTAAATCTAGAGGACTAGAATGAAATTCTCTGAGGAAACAAAGTTTGAACTAAGGCTCAGTGAAAACCAGGGAGAGAAATGTTTCGTGGGCAGAGGAAAGGACCTCAGGCTGAAGAGCAGGCTCCTTCGAGGAACTAAGAAAAGGGCAGTGTAGCAGAGGAAAGCAAGAAAGAAAAGTTGAGGATACAAAAAGTATGAGATGAGGCTGGGAAGCAGTCAAGAGCCAAACAGTGCAGTCTCATGGTCCTCATTAAAGATTTTGGACTTTGGGCTAAAAGAGAAGAGAGAAGCCGTTGAAGGGGAACAGCATGATGAGCGACGCACAGGAAACAGAGTGAGTACAAACACAGAAACCAAGGAAAATCTCATGGCAGACGAGATGGCGTCTGAAGGTTTTCAGTCTGGGGAACTTACAGTTGAGTTTCATTATCTCCAGTATTCATCTGGCATAGACGGGGCAATGCATTTTACAGCACAGAGCAAGAAGGTGTCTATGCTCATTAGGCAGAAGGGGAACACGTCTTACCTTTGCACTGCTGGCCTGAGGAAAAAAGGGTAAAGCATAATTTGATAGCACTCTCTGGGAGTTTTAAATTTTATTTTTAAAAAACAAATATAAATTCAACACTTAAAAATATGGCATGTAATTTAATCATATAAGATACCATATTTTGCATAAATGGGGGTTCTTAAATCAGTACAATCTGATTCTTTAAAGTTATTTTAATTGTGGTTTTTTAAGAAAAACTAATGAAATTCAATAGAAGCCCAAGAAATATTTCAACATTACATTGAGAGAAAATTAATTTACTGAAAATGATTGAAATAACTGGACTATATTATACAATATGCTTCTATCATACTAACTGTATCTTGGTGCTTTGGAGAAGACTCATTTTCAGGAAAGCAGGGTTTTGAGGCAGTTGGAGATTCCTACAAGAAATAAGTAATGAAAAAAGTTACTCTATTTTATATAATTATATTTCTGCCTCTACTCAGAGTGGGAGAGTTTAACAAGAGAGACTAAAAAAATTTTTTTCCTTGTTATTTTTCTTCTATATTCAGCTCCAAAACTAATATGGTACTGATTTTAAAACTACAGATGTTACAAAAAGTTTATGAAATATAGTATATTTTTATAGCAATTACAGTTAAATTTAAATAATGCATACAAAATTAGTCAAAAGAAATGATGCATGTTGCCTTAAAAATCATGATGTTACATCACTTTGAATTAACCGTATTTAAAATAAGGAAAACCTAAACACTTTAAAGATAAATATGTTACAGTCACAAAACTAACTTGCTCTTGGGATGGTAGGTATGAATATCCAGGATTAGGCAAGGAAGAGTCACAGAAATAACTTGGTAACTGCCAGAATAAGAATTTTAGTCAAGAACTACAGGAGAAATTAAATTAAATTGCTATTAATATTCAAGGTAATTTATAGCTAACTTTCCAATGGAAATAAGCAAGATTCTTTAAATGCAAGGAAGAAACCTAGGACTTAAAGATTAATGATTCACAAAAAAAAAATGGTTTAACGTTTTAAGCCTTTAAGAATATCATAAGAGCAAACCAATAACATGTTTTTTAAGCTGTCTACTTTGTCATTATTAAAACATTGCATATGATTTCTACTACACATGTTGCTAGCACCTATTTGTGAAGGATAAGACTGAAAAATATTTTTTTGGTAGCAACAGCCTAGCTCCATATAAATTTTCTCCATTTCCCTAGATGTTCTGAATAATTTCAGGAAAAGAGAATTAGAAAAATCATACGACATTACCTATTACTAATTTTTCTATCTAACAAAAAATTCCTTTGAACATTCACTTACATATCTACTATGGCATTCTAATTTTCCAAGCTTATGAAACTGGAGAAGGTACTGTTAACAACCCTGGGAATTTGTTTTAAGTAACAATGCAAAAATCATTAACTCAACATTCATTCAACTGCAAAAAAGTCTTCAGGTTTACATCCTATACAATTTGCAAACAGAGAAACTAGGCAGCAATGAGAGTTTACAGGAAAACCCTTGAAGGGAGAGAATAACAAATCAAACATCAAAAAATCTCTACAAAAAGAAATTATCAAAAAATTAAAAAGAAATTAAACTTAATGTCTAAATCGCAGTTTAGTCTCACTTAAGTATTTTTCTGACACCTTCAGATCAATTTCTTGACTTCTAAAAGACTAATTTTAAAATAGTCTGAGAAAGAGCAAAGATTTAATCATCTACAAA
The DNA here is from genome assembly GCA_963575035.1 of Avahi laniger. Classification (NCBI taxonomy): domain Eukaryota; kingdom Metazoa; phylum Chordata; class Mammalia; order Primates; family Indriidae; genus Avahi; species Avahi laniger. The sequence continues at coordinate 4,171 of CAUYSK010074475.1, read as the reverse complement.
CTAGAAAATACATAATTAAATGAGTGGTAATTATAATTTATTTTTCATAGCATTATCAGTCCTACAGAAATAAAAACCACAAATGGAATACTAATGTATATATAACAATTATAAATATATAAACCAAGAAATCATTTTACATTTGTAACTGAGGGGTAGTTTTAGTAAAAGCCATACATAAGCAAAAACAAATAAATGTACTCACACATAACACACAGACATACGTACATACCTATCTCCAAAGTTATCTGCCAATTGAATTAGGACCTATGTCATCATGATGACATTTGCTATACAGTAAAAATGTTCCTGAACTTACAATTTTTCGACTTTACAATGGTGCAAAAGCGATAGGCCTTCAGTAGAAATCACATTCTAAATTTTGAATTTTGACCTTTTCCAGGCTAGTGATTGTTATGATATTCTCTTGCAATGCTGGGCAGAGGCAGCAAGCTGCAGCTCCCAGTCAGCTATGCAATTATATGGATAAAAACAGATACTCTACACTGTACTGTATTGCCACATGATTTTGCCCAACTGTAGGCTAATGGAAGTGTTCTGAGAACATTTAAGGCAGGCTAGGCTAAGCTACGAGGTTGAGAAGGTTAGATATATTAAATGCATTTTCAATTTATGATATTTTCAATTTACGGTGAGTTTATTGGCACATAACCGCATCATAATTTAAGGAGCATCTATATTGTGTTTCTTTGATTATATTTCAAGTTATGTACGCATCATCCCTTATCATATTCTCACTATTCTGGGACAATTAGATGGAAGAAGAAATGTAGTAAGAACTTCGCACAAGTTATTTTAAGCAACAGATTGAAAATGAATTGACAGATTAAAAAGGAGTAAGAAATTTTAATATACATCACCAAAATAATCATCCTTATTTGTTCAAGTATGAAGAGGCAGTGGAGCTGGTTCAACGATACTTTTGCCCTGGAGTATTACATATGGTATTTAGGAGTTTTCTGCATATTCGGAATCGTAAACTGGTTCTGGGAATTGAATCAATTTTTTCTATTAAAAATCTCTAAGAATCTTATCTACCTAGGTTAATCTCAATGATCATGTTTTCAAGTATATCTTCAATAGTATGGACTCCAGAGTACCATTTCTTTAATATGTCCCTTATGTTCAATCACACGACATCCTTACAAAATAGAAACTAGAAATCCATCTGCTTTCATTGTTTCCTATTAGTCCCTCTTATACACATAATGTGTGTACTGTTTTTGCAGCTCCACTAACTTTGTTGAATTTACAACAAAGGCCAATTTTATAGTCACTTGTAAGTACCAAAATATTACACTTGTTTTGACTCATCAACTGAGATAATTTATAAAGAGATCTAAGGTTGAAAGTATCCAAGCATACAGAAATATGCCTTAGGAGTGTTTATTCTGTTTTCACTAAAAACACCAAAAGAATGAGGGAAACCTGTAAATTATGTTACAAGAGAAGAGTGATGCTCAAAAAAAGAAAAAAAAGGTCATCAATGACAAATATCTTTCTTTTTGCAGTGGTAGGATCATAGCTCGCTGCAGCCTTGAACTCCTGGGCCCAAATGATCCTCCTGCCTCAGACTCCCGATATACTGGGGTTACAGGCATGAGCCAACACACCCAGCCTTTTTAAAATAATTCATTTAGTTTTGAGGTATTACTGCCACCTTCACATTTCAACATTAGTATGTCTCCTGTTCTGCAAATTCATACTAAATTCCCAATCCATCCCAAAATGAAGCCACACTGTAAGGATTTGAAGTTTTAAAAACATCCACTCTCATTTTTACATCAAAATTCACCCCTACTTGAAACAGAGAACATCACTTCTCGAATTGATAAAAGAAGGTTTGTGCAGAGAGCATTTAGGGAAACAAAAGAAGTAGGATTCCAATGTTCCCTGGGATGGGGAAAATTAATTAATTGTCTTCTCTATGAATCCTCCTACAGGCTGAAGACAAAGAATAACAGAAATGTGACTTTAAGGTAAACAAAAAAAATTTGTCAACTACTAGGAGTGTGTGTGTGTGTGTGTGTGTGCGCGCGCGCACGCATCAGTTACCCACAGATAAGTCAGTACGTTGTATAAAAACCAAAAACCTCAAAACCAAAACTGATTCCATGACAAATTGATACTAAATACATAAAACAGTAATAAGTAAAGTATACAATTTAGTTAAGGAAAATGATATATATTATAGTTACATTTCATCATACATTCAGATCAAAAGTTTAAGTAGGTTCAAAAGAAAGCAAATGTTTTAGCAAAGAATCACATTTACCAACAGAAACATTACATAAAATGAAATAAATTTAGTGCAAATGGTTACAATTCACTGTACTATACAAAGCACAAAGAACTTGCCAAATTCATCAACAGATTCTTCCCTTAAAGTCCTACCTTATCATTGGTGTCCAGTACGATGGTGCTATGTCTCCACTTGGTTAATACTATTGGTTCTTGCAGCCGCCTGTCCAAGCTCCTACTTTTAATTATTTCTCTTTGCTGCTGGGATGAAGCATTATACTAAAGAAAACAAAATACACTTCATAAACAATAGAAACAAAAGAAGAAATCTAAACATCTTGGTTCCAAATGACACATGACCATTAGGCAAAGTTCATCACATCACACCACCATGAATTTACTAGCCTCAGGTTTTCTCAACTTTGACTAACATTTTGGCACAATTGAGAAGATCATAGATTTTGCTGCTGGAGAGACAAAATTAGTATTTTCTTTAGTAAAATATTTAATCTCCCTAAGTTTCCCCAACTGCAAAGCAGATATAACAGAAATACCATCTCATTCACAGAGTTGCTCTAAAGATAAAACAAAGTATTAAAAGAACCAAATATTGCCCTGACAATAGGTTCTTAATAAATATTAACCATCATCATTTATAAAACAAGGTCATTAAATTAATTTTTTAAGGTTCCTTCTACTCCTAAAATCTAAAATAAGCATTATTTTTAAAACATAAACCAAAAATTAAATTCAAAATGAACTGGCAAGTTCTTTATATATTCTGGATTCTAAACCTTTCTGAGCTATGTGAGTTGAACGTATCTCCTAGTCTGCAGCTCATCTTTTGCCTCTTGTGTACAGTATCTTCTACACGTAGAAGGTGTTTTAATTTTAAAGTAGTCACATCTGTCAATCTTCCCTTTTATAGTAGGCTTTTGGGTCTTAAGAAATCCTTCCAACTCTACAAAGATATTCCTTGATATATCCTTCTACAGTCTTTAAGGTTTTGATCATTACATTAACACGTTTAACTGAAATTAATCATTGAGCTTGAAGTAAGGTCAGGGATCTACTTTTATTTCATTTTCTTCGTGTGCACAACCAATAATCTTAGCAACATTTATCGTATAGTCTGTGCTTATCCCATCGATGTGTAATGCCACAGCTGAGCTTCGTATTCTGTCCTACTGGTCTATTTATTTAGACAAGTGCCCCTACTTCTCCAACTCAATCACCATAACAGGAACTCCATCCCTTCTCCCCCTCCCCACCAATTCTCCCTATTCAGGAATAATATTTTGACTCTTTATGAACCTTTGCTTACAAATAGAAGTTTTAGGTTCAATTCCCAAAAATGGTGTGGGGGGAGGTGAGGTGTTGAACTTGCAGATTAATTTGGACAATTATAACAAAATTAATTCTCCCAATCCAAGATCATGGTGGAATACCACACCATTTATTCAGGTCTTCTTTTACTCTGCTCTAAAAATTTTTCTTCACTAAAATCTTATAGACCCTTATCAGGCATGTTCTTAGTTACAAGACTTTTTGCTGCTGCTAATGTAAATAGGATTTTGTTGCTATCACATTTTTTTTTTTTTTTTTTTGAGAAATAGTCTCACTGTGTTTCCCTGGCTTATATTTAGTGCTGTGGCGTCAGCCTAGCTCACAGCAACCTCAAACTCATGGGCTCAAGCAATCCTACTGCCTCAGCCTCCCGAGTAGCTGGGATTACAGGCATGTGCCACCATGCCCGGCTAATTTTTTCTATATATATTTTTAGCTGTCCAATTAATTTCTTTCTATTTTTGGTAGAGGTGGGGGTCTCACTCTTGCTCAGGCTGGTCTCGAACTCCTGAGCTCAGAATGATCCGCCCACCTCGGCCTCCCAGAGAGCTAGGATTACAGG
>CAUYSK010074474.1:0-27354 GCA_963575035.1 Avahi laniger | reverse complement strand
CACTCTAGCCCAGGCAAGAGAGTGAGACTCTGTCTCAAAAAACAAACAAACAAACAAACAAAAAAACATATCCTTACGCTAGAGGTGAGACCACTAATTTTATTTGTTTTTCTTCCTTTGTTGTGATGCTTGTGAATGGCTCAGATCACTAATGCAACTGATCTTGTTCCATCTACAAGCAGAATTATTTGCACCTGTGGCAAAGAATAAACCCTTGCAATTCTTCTTAATGGAAAATGCCATTGGGTTTTAAAGATGATAGGCTCCTACATGAGACTTAATGGATCTTGAAGTAGGTTATTGACCTGGCATGGACGTGCTGATGGGCTGGATTTGAACTTCAGCTCAAATTCAGGTTGGTGGTGTGCTGGGTACCGGTGCTGGAGGTGATTTTTGTAGTTCAGTGGGCTGTTTTCCCCGAGATTACAAGTGTTCTTAGCGGTGGGGATGGGTTGGGGAGGACATGTGGGAATTGTTTTTGTAGCTTTTTTGTTAATTAGAAAGAAAAGAGATGGACCCTCGGGTGTGAGTCTGTGACCCATTCTTCATTCTCCCCGGTGCTCCCGGTAATGGTATTTAACGGAAAGACAAATCCATTCATCTTCCTGGGATCCTGGCACAGGGAAGCTTGCAGACTGCTTTCAGAAGAGATATTAGGGGCTATAAAAAGCCATTCGATTCCCTCCCCTCTCACTCTCACTTTGTAACCCCCCTCCCAGGGAGACTGGTACCGAGGTTGCTGACTCTCCTCACTTGGAAGTTTTTGGCCTTGTGGGCATGTCATTGAGATTCAGATTGGCTTTACCTGTCCATTCTTCTTCCTTTTATCTCCATCATTTCTCTGCCAGGGGAGGCAACACCGTGGAAGGATTTGTCGTTGTGCTTTATTCTGCGGATTTTTAAAAGGACTGGTTGCCATACCCCTGGGCGTAGGAGAGCAAAGCAGTCCCTCAGGACAGGCAGCGGCCTCCTCGCCAAAGTGCGCCGGTGCTTCCGAGCCAGGCTTGGGAAAATAGGAGCTCCTCGCCTTCCTTCCATGCTCCTGTTTTTAGTCTTGCATCTGCACCTTGTCTCCTCTTCTCACCCAGGAGCAACACTGCCAGGGATAAGCTGGTCAGCATTTATCCCTTTTGTTGTAAAATTGTCCTGGAAGAGAGATCCATTACCTGAGGATTTTCTTCCTCTGCTCCCTGCTCTTTCATTCTCTCAGGGAGCTGTCCCGCCCCCGCAGGCCCCTGGCCACATCCCTCCTCTTCCATTTGTATTTTTGTTTTTCATGGCAGGTTCAGAAAATTTAATTCCATACCCAGTTACTGAGCACCGACTCCATGCCAGGGACTGTGGTAGGAAGGACGGATATAGCAGGAAACAGGATCTAGCCTTGGCTCACGAGGAGCATGTTTACTGGAGGAGACAAACAGACACAGGTGCAAGTAACTGTCATGCAAGGTTGGGAATGACACACCCCTACCAGAAATGTGAACAAAGGACTTCTTATGGTGAATTCCAACAAGGGCAAGCTTTGTGCACACACTAGCACTTTATCTGGGCCTCTAAGAAGGGGAGAGGTTTAGCAGCTACAGAGGAGGGGAGAGCAGCAAGAGTGGAGTAGGACATTTAAGCTCAGGGAACATTAGCACAGGCCCAGAGGTGTGAACTTGCACGGTGCAAGCACGTGGTCTAGTGCCTATGGAGGGCGGTGCGTGGGGCTTGGGAGGAGCAGGAAGGAGAGAGTCAGAGTGGAGACAAGAAAGGAAAGTTGGGCCATTGTGCAGGGCCGTGACTGCTAAGGACTCCTAAGGAGCCTGCACTCATGCTCTAGTAGACAACGGGGAGCCAGCAAAGGTCTATAAACAGCAAAATGGCCTAGAAGGCCGTTTTTAGGAAGCTCCTTCCACCAGAACTGTGAAGGATGAGTTGGAGAGGTAAGAGATGGGAAGGAGAGAGATCAAAGGGGAATCCGTTTCAATGGCTCTCAGTGAAAAAGCTTTTTATTGACAAATCATAATTGTATACATTTATGGGGTACAATGTGATGTTTTGATACATATATGCAATGTGGTATAATTAAATCAAGCTAGTTAACATATCTATCACCTTGCTTACCTATTTTTTTATGATGAGACATTTGAAATTTATGCTCCTAGTTATTCCGACATATGTAGTACATTATTATTGACTACAGTCACCCTGGTGCACAATAAATCTCAAAACCTATTCCGCCTGTCTATCTGAAACTTTGTACCCTTTGATCACCAACTGCCCATTCTCTCTCTGCCCCCACCCCAGCTTCTGGTAACCGTCATTCTGCTCTCTACTTCTGTGAGTTCAATGTCATTAGATTCCACTCATGTGAGATCATGAGGTACCCTTAGGTGGCTTCCCATCCTGGCTACTGTGAATAAGATTGCAGTAAACATGGGAGTGCAGAGGGCCCTTTGACTTATGGGTCTCAGTTCCTTTGGGTATATACCCAGAAGCTGGATTACTGAGTTGTATGGCAGATCTACTTTTAGTTTTTTGAAGAATCTCTATACTGTTGTCTGTGATGGCTGTGCTAACTTACATTCCCCCCAACAAAACATGAGTTCCCTTTTCTCTGCATCCTTGCCAACCCTTCATCCTTCATCTTCATCTTTTTGATAAAAGCCATTCTAACAGTGAGAGGTGATATCTCATTTTTTTTCCTGTTTTAAAAACTTGACTTTATTGAGGTAAGATTTTCATACCAAAAAAATGCACCTACTTTAAGTATACAGTTTGATGAGTTTTCCTTTATTTTTAAAAATAGATTTCATTGAAGTGTAATTTAAATATAATAAAACTTAACAAGTTTAAGTGCACAGTTTGATGAGTTTAGAAAAATATATGCAACCATGTAACCACCACCACAATGATGACACAGAATATTTCCTTCATTCTCCAAATTTTCCTCATGTTCCTTTGTACTCAACTGCTTTTCCCTGCTCTCAGGCAACCACTGATCATTTTCCTTCGGGATAGATTAGATTTCCCTTTTCTAGAATTTCATATAAATGGAACGATACAGTATTTTTTCTTTTCTATATAGCTTCGTTCACTCAGCATAATGCTTTGGAGATTCATCTAGGTTGTTGTCTGTACTGGTAGTTCCTTTTTATTGCTACATAGAATTCTGCTGAATAAACATGTCACATGTGCTTATCCCTGCTCTTGATGGACATTTGTGTTGTTACTAATTTTGGGTTAACATGAATAAAGCTGATATGAATATTTGTGTACAGGTTTTTGTATGGACATATGCATTCATTTCTTTTGGGTAAACACCTAAGAGTAGAATTGTCAGGTTGTATGGTTAGGTGTACATTTAACTTTGTAAGAAACTGCCAAATTGTTTTTCAAAATAACTACATCATTTTATGTTTCTATTGGTTCCAGTTACTCTTTTTCCTAACTAGTATTTGGAATTGTTGGATTTTTTTTAATCAAAAATTTTTTTTGTTTTTGTTTTTAATATCGGCCATGTTACCACATGCCTGTTAGCCATTCTAATAGGTATGTAATAGTATCTCATTAAAGTTTTTTAAAAACATGTTTTATTGCCATCCAATTTATATACAATAAAGTTCACCTGTTTAAAGTGTGTAATTCTGTATTTTTTAAAATTAAATTTTTTTTTTTTTTAGAGATAGAGTCTCACCCTGTTGCCCAGTGCAGTGGTGTGATCATAGCTTGCTATAGCTTTCAACTCCTGTGCTCAAATGATCCTCCTGTCTCAGCCTCCTGAATAGCTGGGACTACAGATGCATACAACCACATCCAGCTAATTTTAAGATTTTTTTGTAGAGAGAGGGTCTTGCTATATAGCCCAGTCTGGTCTCAAACTCCTGGCCTCGAGCAATCCTCCCACCTCAGCCTCCCAAAGTACTGGAATTACAGGTGTGAACCACTGTGCCTGGCCAGTTCTGTGGTTTTTAGTATATTTATAGAGTTGTGCAACCAGCAACATAGTCTGATTTTAGAATATTTTTGTCTCACCAAAGAGAAATCTTGTACCCATTAACACTCTTTTTTTTTTTCAGAGTATTATAGGGGTACAAATACTTTGTTTATATAAACTAACTTTGTACCACACAAATACTTTGTTTATATAAACTAACTTTGTACCACCCAACAAGCGTGCCCATCCCCCAGATAGTGCACATATATTTAATAATAACATAATTTAATATTATATATTTATATTTTATAAATATATATTTAATATTACAATATATATAATAATATAATTTAATAATATATTTAATAAGGAGGTGAAAGATCTCTACAGGGAGAACTACAAAACACTGAGGAAGGAAATCGCAGAGGGTGTAAGCAGATGGAAAACCATACCATGCTCATGGGTTGGCAGAATCAACATTGTTAAATGTCTATACTACCCAAAGTAATCTACAGATTCAATGCAATCCCTATTAAAATACCAACATCATTTTTCATAAATCTAGAAAAAATAATTCTATGCGTCACATAGAACCAGAGAAAAGTCCATATTGCCAAAGCAACCTTAAGCAAAAAGAACAAATTGGGAGGCATCAATTTGCCAGACTTTAAGCTATACTACAAGGCTATGTTAACCTAAACAGTGTGCATGGTACTGGCACAAGAACAGAGACATAGACCAATGGAACAGGACTGAGAACCCAGATATAAAACCATTAACGCTCTTTCCTCATGCTTCCCATGTAATATAATGTTAAGTAGAAAAAAAATTAAAAGATTTTTATTTTTGTAGAAGAGATACATCTTCCCAGTTTTGTAGAAGATATATATATTTGTATGTACATATGTAGATACATGTCTATATAGGTGCACATATATATCCATACATATACCTATATACATATTTTATATATTCATATATATGGAAAAAAGACTAGAAGAAAATACATTAAACACAAAATTTAGTTGTCTTTTGGTGGTAGCATTTATATGTAGCTTTATTTTGTCCTCTGTATTTTTTGGAATTTCAGAATTCCCCACAGTGAGCACATATAATCTTTATAATTTAAAAAATCATTATTTATATGAAAAAAAAGACATGAAGACATTTCTTCAGGCTATATCCGTTGAGGGGGGCAGCATTATCCCAGCTATGATCACTCTATATTTGCAGTCTGATTTCCTTTGGGAAGAGAGCTTGTAAAATCTTATTCTTCTGGGTATCTGCAGTGAGTTGACAGTATAAACTTGCTGTTTGCAATATTTACGTGCACTGCCTGGGGGAGTCCTGTAAACTACTCTGTGAGTTGGTTTCTCTATTGACAGACTGTTGGATGCTTAGAAAATGTGCTGTGGAAAGCAAATCCATATGGGTATTGACTGAAGGGATACAGATTGTCTTGTGATACATCAATAGCAGTGAAAAGAGGTTGCCATTTGCTGGGACCTCATCTTCCTAGTTTATGAAGTGTGTTTGTGGCCATGTATGCATGTATGTGCGTGTGTGTATGCATATTTGTATGCATTTGTAAGATGTATTTTTACATAGTAAGTTACTGTGGGTTTTGAAGGCTAAGCATATTGGCCCTCTAGTTCTAGTTTAATGGCATCAGTGCAGTTTGATTTAGAATAAGTCAAATTCTCATTGCTTTAATTACATTTTCCCTTGATTCTCAGAGAGAACAATAACCTCCATCTCAATAAAGGCCTATGGAAATGAATTGCATCACATCTGTGCTTTGAACAAAAATATGCTTTGCTTTGAGTCTGCACATTACTTCACATCTCAAAGGTAATTTTCTGGAGTGAAATTGAACTGATATTAACAATTTTCAAGAAGAAGAGACAGACTGGGGAGGACTCCTCTGAGTCAAGGATTGATTGCAGAGAAACAAATCCACGTAGGCCAGCTCAAATAGAGGGTGGGAAGGTATGCTGCAGAGACCAAATAAACAGGGAAAACGAAAAGAGGCAAGGCTTGAGGAAGTTTCTCTCTGGTTCCATGTCTGTCTCAGGCCTTATGATCTTGTGTCCTTGTATCTCTCTTTATATACCTCTTCCAGCCTCTTCTTTGCAGATCCGCTACTTCAGCTTGTGCCTAGTTTCTGCATTCTCATAACTTCAGCTTGGCTTTGCTCAGCACACCCTGGTGGCTCTGGCCTTGCTTCTACATGACTATTCAGCTTAACTTTGCACATCTAAATGACTCATTCCTTGGAGAAGACTCTGATCGGCCCAGCTTTGGTGAGATTTCCTGGCAGATGTGGCGTGAAGGGAGGTCATACATAAAAATATGACCACCTGGGTCTACCCTTCAACACAGGCTTAATGATGGCAGTTGACTACTGCAAGGGCAGCATGAATCTGTTCAGGGTGGTGGTGGTTGTTCTGTTTTGTTTTGCCAAACCTAATAATAGAGACATGTGAATGAAAAGGTAATATGTAAAGTCGTCTGTGACTAGCAGTCTCTAAAGTGGCCTCACGATGGTCCCTGTCTCTGGGGATTCATGTCCTCGTGTAATCCCCTCCCCTTGGCTGGACCTAGTGATTCACTTCTAGTAAACAGACTGTGACAACATAATGACACTTCTGAGTTGGGTTCCCAAGAAATTGTGGCTTCCATCTTCTGTGCTCTCCCTTATTCTCTCATTTGCTCACTCTGATGGAAAAAATGCCATGTTGTGAGTTGCTCTATGGAGAGGCCATGTTCCCCTCCCCAAGGAACTGGAGGGGGGGGTGGGGCTCTGGCCAGCCTCCAGCACGGAACTGAGGCCTTGGTCCAACATCAATGAGCAAGTGCATCCTGCCAACAGCCACAAGTCAACTTGAGAAGTAGATGTTCCCCAACTGAGCCTTGAGATGACTGTGGTCCTGGTGACACCTTGAGCGTAGCTTCTGAGACAATTTGAGGTGAGACACCCAGCTAAGCCATGCTTAGAATCCTGACCCACAGGCACCGTAAGATACTAAATGTTTGTTGTTTTATACCACTAAGTTTTGGGGTAAATTGTTGCACAGCAATAGATAACAAATGCACGGTCTCCTAAGTAATGCTGTTTTTGAAGTACAGGACCCAGGCTTACCTCGAGACAAATTTTAAGAGGTCATGTAACCCAAGGAGCTATTCTGGAGAACTTGTTTAGGCCAAAGTACCAGTCTCTTCCAGTAGAGTGGACAAGTTCAAGTACAACGTACCATGTCCACTGTGTGGCGAGCTGAACGGGAGGAGTTAGGTTCTAACAGTGACAGTGATGGAACAGATGTATAAAATATAAACAGGAACGACTTCATTCTAGAGAATCCCAGAGAATGGCAAAGATATTAAGATTATTAAGTATGAAATGTCTGAGTTCCTTAAGTACTAAGTTTGACAGTTGAGATATTTCACTTTGACACTTTTGTTTTATTTTTAATGTGAAGGTACATCCTCAGTCTTTCAAACACATGTTTTGGCTTATGATTATCTTTCACATTTTTTAGAGAAATTTTTGTGAAATCATGGATAAGTAAAAAATTTGTGTTATTTTCGAATATGAGTTCCATCGTGGAACCCATGCAGCGCAGACAGCTCGAAATATCAACAAAGTGTTTGGGAAGGATGTGGCTAATGAATGCACAGCATTTCGATGGTTTGAGAAGTTCCATTCTGGTGATTTTAATCTTGAAAATGAGCCACGTGGGCTCTCTGAGACCAAGGTGGATAATGATGAGCTGAAAGCTGCAGTGGAAGCGAATCCATCTCAACCTACTTGTGAATTAGCAGCAAGGTTTGATGTAACTATTACAACAATATTGGACCATTTGAAACAAATTGGCAAGGTAAAGAAGCTGGATAGATGGGTTCCGCATGAATTAAATGAATGTCAGAAGAGAAATTGTCTCGAAGCTTGCCTTTGTTTGCTGTGACGACATAAGGACAAACCATCACACGCTGCATTGTTATGTGTGATGAAAAATGGAGTCTTTTTGACAATTGCAGGCATTTGGCACAATGATTGGATAAAGATGAAGTGCCAAAACACAGTCCAAAACCGAATAGTCATCCAAAAAAGCTAATATTGTTTGGTGGTCCAGTACTGGTATTATCCACTACAGTGTCATGAAGCCTGGTCAGTTGATTATAGCAGATGTGTACTGCAACCAATTGGATGAAATGAAGCAGCCGAGAGTGGTCAATAGAGACAGGCCAATCCTCTTGCAAGACAATGCTCGACCACATGTCACACAAACAACGCTGCTCAAACTGTAGAAGCTGGACTTGGAAACTCTTTGTCACCAACCATATTCGCTAGACCTTGCACCAAATGACTCCCACTTCTTCCAGGCTTTGGACCACTTCTTGCAAGGAAAAATATTCAATTCTTAACAAGCTGTGGAAATACCTTTTACAATTTCATTGCCACTCACTCTCTAGGCTTCTTTGCTGCTGGCATCAACAAGATACCATTAAGGTGGCAATACTATGTCAATAGTTTAGGTGCATAGTTTGATTAATTGTACTGCTTCTTGTTTGAGATATAATGAGCTATAGTTTTGATTCGAAATTGGACATTTCATATTTAATGACCTAATACTTCAACTGTGTTGTAGTATCTGAGATGAGGGTTGTACCTGGTGATTCTAGTGTCCTTGTCAAGTCCAAATGACAGTGAATCTGAATATGTGCCCATGAGATGCCAAGCCCCTCTGCCAGTGCCCCAGGAGCTAGTGTGGACTGCAGGGGAAGCTTCAGCCTTCTGGAACAGCCCTGGGATGAAAGGTTAGGCATGGGAAACTGTCACTTTGCGAAGTCTCCATGGACACATTATAAGGCTCAGAGGTCTGAGTGGCATTTGAGTGGTCCACCTACTTCCCCAAACTTCATTTCACAGGGAGAGCATTTCAGGAGCTCTCCATGAACCAGGACTCCTCAAAGTCCTGTATTCCCCAGTAGATTCCACAGGCTGATTGGGAAGTTCTTCCATGGGGAGTGAGTCTGCAGTCAAAATAGTTTCTGCTGCTTCTGCCCCTGGGGCAGAGTTTTCCTTCAGCATCCTCGAACACCAAGAAAATGTTCGCTCCTGCACCCTTGCCCCTGGCTTCTTGGCCTCAGCTTTTACAAAGCTGATGTATCCAACTCCTTCCTTTTATGAACCTTCATCTGCCTCATTCCAGAGGTTTCCCTGTTCTCCATCTGTGTCCTTCTGCAGCTCTACTAGTTGCATTCCAATGACAATACACATTTGAAATATTTAAACACAGTTTTATTGACACAAACATCCTGTCCCCACAGAAAGAATTGTGAAGAAATTATACAGGACAGGAGGAACTTTTCCTTTGTTCTTTCAAAAACAAAACTCCTCAGGGTGTTGTGTATAACTTTTAGCCTGGGAGGCCGGTCCTCATGAAGACCAGGTGAGAGATCTCCCTTTCTCTGCCACACGTCCTCCCACCCAGAATTCAGCAACATCACCGGACAGGCATGAGTGGTGCTGAGCTGACAAGATGGGGCAGGGTCCAGCCCAGCCACAGCCAGGGTTGCTCAGTATGCAGAGGAGGAGGTGTTGTTAGTCTCATTACAGGAAAAAGGCTATGAATGGATAAGTGCTTTGGGAGAGAAGGTGGGACAGCTATTGTGTCTGATTTTCAAGGTTACCTGTTGAGATAGGGCTGCGGCTCCCTTATGGCCTGGAAAAGCAATTCCTTTCCACTAGCTTTATAATAAAGAAGAAAGACCCTTTTGTTAACAACACCTTGTATTTATCTCACGTCTTCCTCCAGAGAAGCTGCAAGTGCCTCAGAGATTTTATCTTTATAAGAAGCTGATGAGTAGGTGTGAAGACCTTCTGGTGAACCCAGCCCCTCTGTCCCTAATCCAATTGGTTTGCCTGCAGTTCTCTGCCTTCTTCCTGGTGCCGATGATTAACAGGAGTGGGTCCGAGGTCTGCCTTACAGTGGGCACCACATGCCAGGGTACAAGATAGCGCATTTCCACTCAGGGTCCTTCAGTGTCTCTTGCTCACCAATGTCCCAGCCAGAGTCCGGCTCCAGCTGTCTGAAGTTAAGAGAGCTTTATTCAAAGGAGCGAAGAGTATCACATGGAACTCATGGCCCGTAAGAATAATGGAGCCTCACGAAGGCCTAACCTGGGCCCTGGAGAGCTGTCGTTCTCTCTCTCCTCCTGCTGTGGGCCCACACGTGTCTTTGGTCTGCCCTGCTCTGTGTGCTTATCTCCTTCTGTGCTTCTCTTTGCAGACCCCTTTCTCTGCTCGTTCCTGGATACATGGCCCCAAGTGGCACGGGTGACACTTGAGTTTTCAGTTTCAGGGCAGGCGACTCATTTAGTCTGGTCCTCCCACAAGAGGAAAATGATTGGCTCAGCACAGATCTTGTGTCCACCCTGGTCCAGTCCTTTCTGGCTGGAGGGGACAGGGCTGGTGGTAGGAAGGGCTTCCTCCTCCAGGGCCTTTGTGTCTCTGCCTAGGTTGTTCCCTGCATGTGGAATGGCCTTGACTTTGGCCCCCAGATGATCCTCAGCTTCTGTGTGTCGGTTTCTGAGAAGCATCCCCCACCGCCTTCCTTGTCCCTACCTGCTCTGCACAAGCTGAGAACCCCTCTCCCCCTCCACCATTTGATAACTGTTTATTTTTGTACTTGACTCTCTCCCTCTCTCTCTCTCTCCTGCTAGCACTAGAGTGCCTTGAGGGTAAACCTGTTGGTCTGGCTCTTTTCTGTATCTTGAATGCCAGCAGAGTGCTCTGGGAATGTTTGTGGAGTGAATGAATGAATGCATGAAAAACAATATATCTCTTCAAATAAAGACTTCGCACTGTTTGGTCTTAATGCTAGTCTTTTGTTAGGAGCAGAAGAAATGTTCCTTTTTTTTAATAAGCACCTCTCACGACTAAGTACAGAGACTTGGGAATGAAGTGTGCTTGCCACCCTGGGGGACAAGGGAGGTGCCCTGGGGCTGTACCACAGCATGCCGTGTCCGATGCCTGTGGTTCGGGAGCTCTTGTCCCTTTCTCACAATGAGTCTTTGGGCCGCTGAAGCGCAGGCGTCGGAGAATCAGCATTTGCACTACGCGCAACCTTTCATTTTATTCTTATGATAGTATCTGTATAGAGTGGCGATTATGTTAGTTATGGCAAGGTTGATTTACGACCATGTGCCTCACAAACTGATGTCAGTTAGGATCATTTGACATTTGGATTTGCAGCAATAACATTAAACATGGCAAAATCATTTGATAATAGTAGGTGGAGTGGAGAAGGGGGGATTCGGGTGGCAAAACGAAATCACCTGAGGAGTTTTCCACCCATCCCCCCCACCCTCCTCTGCACCCCTGCCTGCCTTGTTCCCCGGCTGAATCTGACCCTTCCCCCTCCCCTAGGTGGCCACTGCTGCTGACATGTCCTTGCCCCTTGCTTCCTCCTCATGCTACCAGGCTCTGGTGGAAATGGCATGAGGGAGGGAAGAACCAAGGTGCCCAGTAGGCGGGGAAGCCGGGTGAGCACACGGTCTGATGTGTTCTCCATGCTTCCACAGACCTCATTACCCCATGCTGGGAGAGCTTCTTCATAAGTTTCTAAGTCTCCCACGATCCCTCCTTAGCAACAAGCTAATGTCTTTGCTGGAGTGTGGCAGCCGTGGGGCCCACATTGAGCTGTTTGGACATAAACACCTTCTAATCCACTATTAAGTCCTTCAGTTTGTGTTCTCATACCATTAACCATAATGAACTCTTCACATACCAATGTCAATTTAATATGCTGCTTCCCCAGGAAGGGCCTCGTAATTTAGCCTTAATTAATGAAGACTTATTGCAAATTATGCTACTGACTTACTGATGCTCCCGGGTGATGCGCACATCTTTCAGAGGCAACCACAACATTGTGACTTAGTGTTCACAGGGCGCTTCACACGTTCAGAACGCTCGGTGACTGAGTAGCTGTGTTGTCACGATGCCGCATGCTGATCTGTCAGCGGGTGAGTAGAGGGGCCCTCATTAGGGGTAAACTTGATACACTGGATTTCAAACTTGCCAAATTGATGAGTCTAGAATATAAGGTATTTGGGGGCTGGGGTTCCTGAGGTGCTCAATGGAGACAAATGGAGACAGCTACTGGTGAATACCATAGGTTAGCTCCATCGGGCATTTTAAACACTCAGAAAAAAGGAGGGAGGGTGGGAAAGTCTAGGAAGTGTTGTGTCACCAGATCTTTAGAGATGAGAGGAGGTGAGAAAAGGTGGCTGCCAGTGGTAAAGGAAACCTCTGAGTTATAGAAGAGGCCACAAAGGAAAAATAAGGCATGAATGTGGACCATATTGCTAATAGATATAACCTAGGTCTGACATTTTTTTCCTTGTCAAAATTTTCAGCATATTTTATGGGGTGGAGTTTTCCCTGGGAATACATCTTAGTATTGACCAAAATCACTTGGAAAGGGAAATTTGCTTTAGACAGTGGACACTATCATTAATGTTGTTGGAATATGTCTACACTGTAAACTGGGGTGGGGGGGAAACGGGGAATCTTCACGTTTCCCCCCCATTTTCCAGGCAGAGGAAGTTCAAGTAACAAGCCAAGCCTCAAGGAACGAGGAGGGATAGATTGGAGAGAAATCTGTGGTCGTGCCATTCAGGGTCGTTTGTCATCTCCTCTCTAACTTCTATTGTCTGCCTACGACGCTGCCCTTTGTGCTGGACACATTATATAGTCTGAAATATTAAACACATCCATTTGAAACAATATTTTGATTTCTAATAAATGATAAGGAGAGGGGAAATGAGATTCCCCTCCGGCCAGAAAAAGGGCAATCTTTACTCTCCATGGGAGAAAGATAAGCCCAGTCGATTTGTGGAGATGGTGTCAAAATTAAATTATTTTTCCAGAAACATATAAAAAAAAACAACACCCAACTTGTCTTTCTTGGAAGAAGTGCTATTACCCTCTTTCCTTTGTGGCTGTTCTGTGGCAAACTCCAGGACTTTAATTAATCCCTGCTCTTGGTTTATTGGTTCATTTCTGTCTTGTCCTTGTCTTGCTTGCCAACTTCATTTTAAAATGCAGAAATTGGCTCCCACCACACACAACTAAGAATTCATTTCAAGCTCAAATATGAGTAGAACTCATTGCAGAAACTTTTATTTATTATTTCATGACTTTCATATCAAAACCTTTTGATGGGACAAAAGCAAACCAGGGACACATTTAAATCAGATGAACAATTTGCACCTTCATGGAGGGCTTAGCAGAGCAGCTTTGTTCTGATGACTTTACAGAAATCCATTTGTATCTGTTGGGAATGTAAGCTTGTTTGCATCTGTGGCTATGTCCCTGGGTTGGTAATGACAACGAGCCAACTCATGTTTCAAGCAGGACCGGGGGTGCTCAAAGATCAGGGTCCCCTGGGAGAGGGGGACATGCCCTTGGGGCGACCTCCACCTCCCTGGCCCACGATGTTGCAGAAGCTACCAGGTGGAGAAGGGGCAGACCCACTGGAGAGGGAAGACAATGTGGCATATTGGTCAACAGAGAAAGCTCTAGACTCTGACCAAGATTCAAATTCAGACTCTCCATTTTCTAGATGTGTTAGATTGGGCAAGACACTCAACCTCTCTGAGCCTCAGTTTCTTCATCGGGAAAATTGGCATAATTATATATATCATATGGGGTTGTTGTAAAGATTAAAATAAATGAGATGACGTACTTAAGGCACTTGGCAGACAGTGAGCACTCAATCAGAGTTACTTTTCTTATCTTGATATGCAGAGTTAAAATATGGTGAGAGAAACGGTATGGTGAGAGAGGTAAATAAGTAGAAGGCGGGGCAGCACATATTTGTGAGCCACAGACATGGAGAAAGAGTTGCCTGCTGACATCTATTTGAGACCCAAGAATGCACGTACCTTACATTCCCATGCCATCCCTACCTGCTGGGTGCACGGACAGATGGATGAGCTCCTTCTCCAGGCAGACGGTGCGTAGTGTGTGTGGATAACAGAAGCCTTCCGGAGCTTCTAGGAAAGTGAGCGCCAACTACAACCTGGACTTGAACGACCCACAGGTTCTCAACCCCAGCAGGTATCGGGAAGAACGCAGCACAGTACAACAAACTCCAACAGAAGTTGGGGGTGCTGTGTAACTGGCTGTGTGACTTTTGACAAGTCACCCAACTTCTCAGGCTTGTCATCTATAAAATATTATAGAAAACTAGACTACAAGGTGAGAGGACACCTTTGACACTGTCCAGTTCTTGGCATATGGAGGCTCAGTGTGGGCAGGAAAAAACATGCTCTGTTTTCTTGGTTTATTGCCACAGGTTGGTGTCTACTTTGGCCATTATTGGCCTGAGCTCTTGTGTATCTAAATATCTCCATAGAGTGTATCAGTGTCCTCTGAGCAGGTCCTGGTCTTCTATGTTTCTCAGTACCTGCCAGGACTGTGACTGGGGTTGGGGCTTCAGACACATCGTCTTGAGTGGACGGACAAAAGGCCAAATCCCAATGTCAGGGCCAAGCTGGTCCTTGGGTGCTCGGTTGGTTGTCATGATGGAGAAGCGTGGCTTTGGCCTGCTGCTGTGGTCTGGATGCTCCCCACAACTCACGCTAACGTTTAATTGCCTTTGTGATGGTGGTGAAAGGTAGGACTGTTAAGAGGTGATTAGGCCACGAGGGCTCCACCCTCATGAATAGATTAATGTCATTATCGCAGGAGTGGGTTTGTTATAAAAGTGACTTTAGCCTTCTCTTGCTCTTCTGCCTTCTGCCATGGGACATGCAGCAAGAAGGCCCTCACTAGATGTGGTCCCCTTGACCTTGGACTTCCCAGTCTCCAGAAATGTAAGAAATACATCTATTTTTTTTTTTAAATAAATTTCCTGCCTGTGGTCCTCTGTTATAGCAGCACAAACGGATGAACACACCTGCCTTTCCATCCTCACCTCCCAGGCCTGGTTTCTCAGATGCGTCTCTCCCGTCATGGCCCCCAGCCACACTCTCAGCCCTGTATCCTAGCGGATTGCACTGAGGGTGTGTTTCAGGCACCACACACAAGACAGTGGCCAGGGAGCCATGGTCCTTCCGGCTTGGCTCTGGTTGGCAGCCTGTGCCTGCCAGTCCCTTAGAAAGCGTCAGAATGCCCAGACTTGTCTGTGCTGTGGCATCGGCCTCTTCCATGGCCACCGTCAGGGGACACTGGACTGCAGCCAGCCTGGGAGACAGGGCCTGGGTATGACCTGTGTCCTGCACTAGTAATGTCAGCACTGCTGGTTCAGACAGCCTCACGCCAGCCATCAAAGGGGGCCACTGGGACAGAAAGGACTCCCTCCTTTCCCTCAGAGAGGCCCTCCCTGACCAGTGACCACCTACATAAACAAGCTCTAGTTCCCCCCTAGTTTGGCCTCTTATTTCCTTTATAGGACCTTTCATATTTTAAAATTTAACTTTAAAACCCCTTTTTCCTGTCTTCCCAACAGGAGTTCAAGCTCCTTGCTTAATTTAAGGTTCTTAAGGGACCAGGTCTGTCCTTTCACCTTTGTACCCCCGGCACCTGGAAGAGCACTTGGCACGCACAGGTGCGACTAATAAATGTGTGTCTGATGGAAGGAATTGGGGCTCAGGTGCTGAGAGATGGGGGCTCCCATGCAGACAATGTCAGGGGAGGGTAAGGTGAGCGGAAACCTGTTATGTGCCTGGTACTTTACTTTCATTACATCATTAATTTCGATAAGAACCGTGAAAGGTCAGGATTATCATGCATATTTTACTTGAAAGAATTTAAGCTCGAAGAGGTTAAGTAACTGTTCTCAGGTCCCCGGCTGGAATTTGTATCCAGGATGTCTGAACAATGGTTCTCAATCTTGTCTGCACGTTAAAGTCACCTGGGGAGCTGCCAAACATCCAGATGCCCAGGCGGGGCCCCAAACCGGGGAAACCAGAGCCTCTGAGCTACAGGACCTGGGCAGCAGTAATTTTTAAATTTCCCCAGAGGATGACAGTGTGACGCAGAGCTGACCAAAACTGCTCTAGACTAGAGCAGTAGTTCTCAGAGTGTGGTCCAGAACCAGCATCCCCTGGTTAGAGAGAGACTTGTTAGAGCCGCGGATCCTCCTGTCCTGGGTTAGAACGTCTGAATCCGAAGCTTTGGGGATAAGACCCTGCAACCTGTGTTTCATCGGGCCCTCCAGGGGATTGGGATTCATGCTTGTTTGAGAACTGCTTCTCCAGAGCTGTGCTTCTCAAACTGCAATATGTCTATGGATCTCCCCACTGGGGGATCTTGCTAAAACTGTAGCTGTGGATTCAGTAGGTCTGGGGTGGGGCCTAAGCTTTTAAATCAGTGTTACAGATGTTGCTTGTGCATGGATGGTGCTTGGAGGGGCAAAGGAACTCTGCTCCACTCCCCAGGCTATCTACCTGGGATGTCTACCAACGTGCAATTTCCTGAGTATAGCTCCAGACCTACCAAATTCAAATCTCTGAGAATGGGCTGGGCAGTACACATTTAAACAACCCTCACAGGTGATTTTGTAATGTCCTTGTAAGTTTGAGAATCTGTGTTCCCAAGGGACCTGATCACGATGGCATATGATCTTCTCCCAGCCCGGCCCTCTCAGTCCACAGGACCAGCCAAGCAGTTGGCCAGGCACGTAGGAGGTGGACAGCAGCCTCTGATGCTGTAGCTTCAAACAAAGAAACCAGCAGCAGAAGCCCTTGGGCTGCTGTCAGTGCACCTTACTCGGTGTCCACAGGCTGCAGAGAGCAGGGCTGTATTAATGACCTGGTCCCTGACATTGCCCTGTCCACACACCTTAAGCCCTGAGGCTAGAAATACAAATCTCTTTCCCCGCTTTGGATTTTCGGCAACTGCCCAGCCTCCCCAGCCACCTCACTGCCTAGCTCAAGGTGCTTGGGCCAGCCCCCTGGCCAGCGGATTAGGAGCTGGTGTGCTGCAGATGGTAGCCAGTTGTTTTAGCTCAATGGAGCACAGAACAATAGATACCTAAAGAGTTGGGTTTCAGCACAACTTGAGGAAGAATTGTGTTCCTATGGGTAGTATGCAGAGCCAGAAGGAGCCTCTTCATAAATAGTCAGCCCTTAGTCCAGGCAAGGTAGGCTGTGTCCATCGCAAGGCACACGCCTGCCCCCGAACTCATGGCCCTGAACCTCTAACCACTGCAGTACTGTTACCCCAGGTGGGCAAGAGGGGCAGGGCTGGCTCCTGCTGACACAGCATACACGAGGGGCTTGGAATAACCCCATGCCCAGCATTCCCATCCCTCACTACTCATTGGCATCAGTCTTGCCACCCACAGGGAGCTTGGAGAGTTGTTCCCTTAGATCCCAGGGGCTTCTCCATCATAGCATCCTTTATGGAAACGTGTACATTGTAAATATGCCCGAGTGCTTCCTCACCCTCATTAAGCTGGGCTGGGGGCTTAGTGAAGCTGAGGATTAGGTAGTTCACATTTAAAAAGCAAAGCACTCAGAAGAAAGCAGGGTACAGAGTAAAGGCTCTGTAAGTCTTAGCTGCTATTATTGTTATTACTGCCAGATAAGGGAAAAAACTAGCATCTTTTTTGGAGGAGTGTCACCTGTTTTTCGTCTAGGTCCCTGCTAAACATGCCATCAGATAGACAGCTGAGGCCCACAGTTCTCAAGCCATTCTAATCATACAGGAGCAAAGTACAGGAAGGAAGGCGTCAAATAACATGGGAACGTCCCTTCCATCCCGAGGCCGAGGGGCTCTGATGCCTCTTAGTCTGCAAGAAAGGGCCCGACACCGTAACATGGGCTTGCCCAGGAATCTTATTTGACAGATGAACAGAAATGACCAATGGGTTGATCTGAATGACAATGACCCCTCACAGACCAGCCCCTGGCATGGGTTGCTAGCAGCCTGATATGGCTTACAGTTCTGCCTCCTTGGGGCCTTTGGATGGAATACTAGCTGTTAAAAAGCCATTTTGGGGAAAGAGAGCAGAGCAGGATTGTCCAATAGAACCCTCTAGTGAACGTCGCTCCTCAAACACCTAATTCAACAACTATCCACCCAAGCAAGCACCTTCAGAAGAACCAAAAATCAGGTGAGCGATCATACTAGCTGGTTTTGACATTATATCAAGGAAGGAGGCACTAAAGAGGGCAAGAAGGACAGTCTTGCATTGCTTACACCACTCTACCCCGGCCCCCGCAGGGCCACACCAGCACCCCAGGCGGAGACAGAATCTGTGTGCCCAGGGGAGAGAGAATGAAGTGACTGTGGGGCTTTGCGTTGAGACTCAGGGCCACGCTGGCACGGATAGTATAAAAAGATACGGATGGAAACACCAAAAAGTTAAAAAGTGCGGGGGTGAAGTTAAAGGGTAGAATGTCTGTTAAATTTCTCTTTGCTGCTTTATTTGTTTGTAAGCAGAGTTGTCATGTTGAAAATGATTGGTTATAGAATGTTTTTTGCAAACCTCATGGTAACTTCAAATCAAAAAACCTGCAGCAGATGCCCAAAAAATAAAAAGCAAGAAATTAAAACACACCACCAGAGAAAATCACTTTTGACAAAGGAGAACAGGGAGGAAGGAAGAAAGGAAGAGAGGACCACGAAACAACCAGAAATCAAAAAGCAACATGGCAGGAGCACATCCTTACCTATCGACAGTAACACTGTGAATGGATTAAACTCACTCAGCTTCCTACTCTGTCCCTACCTGGAACACAGAGGACCACAGATGGGTTTGCAGAGGCCTCCCAGCCTCCTGGGTCTCCCCAGCCAGGCTTCTGCTTGTCCTTGTCAGAGCCAACCTGTCCCAATACCCTGACTTCAAAGCTGCCCTCAGAGGCCTGTTCCAACTGGCTTCAAATGCAGCCTGTGTTATTGTCAGCCGGGCATGACAGGAAACCACCCTAACCCTCATAAACAAGACTCTGGGAAATGTTACGTACATGTCCTCGAGAGTGGGGTGGTGGGGTGGAGATGAAATGGGGATCAGAAGCAAAGGACAGGTTCCTCACTCGGCCTTGCCAACAGCTTTTGCAGAGACCTGTGATCTTAGGTGCCCCTGGGAGGCAGGAGAGGTATTCTCCTCTTCTACCCCCCATCCAGTTTCGCATATGGATAAACTGAGGATCAGAGGGGCTAAGAGACATACCTAAGGTCACTGGTCACCAGGACAATATATATTTCTTATGCACCAACCTTGTCTACCCAAGCTAAGTGTGAGCCTCACCGGTGGACCTTGCAGAGACCGCAAAGCTATGATTAATATATATGTTTATTGATTGCAATGTTCCAATTTTGCTGTGCTCTTGCCTTTCCTGATTGTACATGTTCGGCTGTTGCGTGAGAGACAAGAGGACATGCCTTGGGATGTAACAGGCAGCAGGTTTAGATGGAAATTGAAAGCTGTGCCCCTGCCCATCTCAGCAGGGCTCTGGAGAAACCCAGGACAGGTTAAGCCCCCGTCCCCTGTCATTCTATGGGGAGAGCCATCTCCTTGGCCCTCCCCAGCACACCCCATGGTTCCCTCTCAGGGCCCAGATCAGGCAAGCAAGAAAGAAATGAGGATAAGAGTGGGGGAAAGAGTGGAGGAAAGACCCCAGGAGAAAGAGGAAATCCCAAGGGTTGTGTTGGTTGTTTAGAGAAAACTAAGATAGCAAAGGGAAGACTGTTAATGAAAACAATTAGAATTTCCCTTATGCCGCCCTTACCTTTAAATAGTAAGGGGAGAATGGGGGTGACCCAGGCAGAGACCCCAAAGCATGACTGTGCTACTTTCTTGTATCAGCAAGAGTAGCCTCAGGTTTTTCATCAGAATTGTTGGCCTCAGAAGATTCCAGTTTTCAAAGCCACATACACCCCCTCCACTATAGCATATCTGTTGGCCACACTCTCCACTTCCTCTGCCTTCTGGTCTCTGCCCTCTGCGTTCTCAGAGAGTTCTGTCTCTCCTGGAGCTAAGAGGGACAGGGTGGATGAGTCCTTGAGGACAGACTGTCCTCTCACTCTGTGTTGGTGGTCCTTGCTCAGATAGCCCCAGCTGTGAGGCCTGAGGGCAGCAAGCCACGCGTATGCCAAGCACACGGAGACCGCACTGTGTTATGTTGCCCACGGCAACCGATGCTGAGGCCTGTTCTGCCACTGGCTTAGTGGCCTGGGTTTGAGAACTATTGTATTAATATTTCTTTTTCTTCTGTTTATGTTTTATTGAGGTATAATTGACCAACAAAAATTGAATATATTTAAAGCATACAATGTGATGTTTTGACATACATGTTCATTGTGAAATAATCACCAAAGCCTGGCTAATTACCGTATCCATCACCTCATGTAGTCACCATTTCTTTTCGTGGTGAGAAAACCCAAGATCTTCCCTGTGAGGAAGTTTCAAGTACGCTATAGAGTGTTGTTAACTGTGGTCACCATGCTGTACAGTGGATCTCCGTACTTATTCACCTTGTGTGACTGGACCCTTTGATCATCTCTCTGTTTCCCCCACCCCCACCCCAGGTAACCGCTGTTCTACTCTTTGCCTCTGTGAGTCTGAGAATTTTAGATTCCACATGTAAGTGAGATCATGCAGCATCTGTCTTTCTGTGCCTGGCTTATTTCACTTGGCATAATGTCCTCCAGGTTCATCCATATTGTCACAAATGGCAGGATTTCCTTCTTTTGTAAGGCTGAATGATATTCCATTGTGTGTGTATACCACATTTTCTTTATCTACTCATCCACCGATGGACATATCTTGGCCAGTGTGCATGATGCTGCAGATGAACGCAGGAGTGCAGATATATCTTTGAGATGATTTCATTTCCTTTGGATATAGACCTAGGAGTAGGATTTCTGGGTCATATGGTAATTCTATTTTTATTTTTTGAGGAAACTCCATACTGTTTTCCATAATGACTGTATCAGTTTATATTCCTGCCAACGATGTACAAGGAAGAACTACTGTACTGTCTTTCTTTGAAGTTTGAGAGTCTCTCCTTACACATGAAGTGGTGATTTCTTTTTTCTGGCAATATTCTCACACACATACACACACACACACACACGCTTCCCAGCCTTGCCTGACATATGAGTAGTATCCTCAACCGTTGATGTTTTAAGAGGCTTTTGAGACACTTTCTCTGAGTCTGAACTTGAAGAATTCAGTTCCAGATCTCCAGGTTAATAAATTGAGGTAATAACTGTGGAAATAATGCTCACCTGGAGTTGGACACCTGGGTTTCTCTAGTTTTGTTTCCAGTTAGCCGAAGGCAAGTCATATAATGTTGCTTAACCTCAGTTTCCTTGTCTATTATTATAATTGGGCTAAAATACTTTTCTCTCAAGGTTGTTGTGAGGATTCGATTACATTAAATAAGATAATGGTGCAGAAATGCCTGCAATGACTGATAAATGTGTTCTGATGGAGACTTAGGGTATGCATGGTGCAAGGCATTGCTGGGGAATCTACAAAAGAAATAGAAGATGTGGACTTTTTTAAAAAAGTGTGGTTAAATGCACCCAACAAACTTTACCATCTTAACCATTGTTATGTGTACAGTTCAGTAGTGTTAATTATACTCACACTATTGAGCAACCAGTCTCCAGAACTCTTTCATCTTGCAAAACTGAAATTAAACAACTCTCTACTTCCCTCTCCCCCAGCCCCTGGTAAGCACCATTTCACTGTCTGTTTCCATGAATTTGACTTTTTTAGATACCTCCTACAAGTGAAATCACACGGTGTTTGTCTTTTTGTGACTGGCTTATTTCACGTAGCATAATGTCTTCAAGGTTCATCCAGGTCATACCATGTGTCAGAATTTCCTTCCTTTTTAAGGCTGCATAATATTTCAGGGGCATGGACCCTTAAAAAGTGTCTGGGTAACATAAAAATCAGCACATATGAAGAACCATGAGCAATAACAAAGTAGCCTATCACATAAGGCACCCAATGTAAATCAAAATAAGTAATAGAGAGGGGAAGATCCTTCAGCATCCCCAGCAGTTTCCAGGGGGCCCCCTGCCCACTCTGGGCCTCTCTCTGCTGTCTTAGAGCTGAACATTCCTAAATAATGGCATCTGGGTCTGGCTAAATAGTTATGTTCATCAGGATCCTGTGGTTTAGGACAGCGATTCCCAAGCAAATTGCACCAGTGGTGAAGATTTTGCATCTGCTGCTGGGTCTCCAGAAGAGAGGGGCAGAGGGAGCTGGGGAGGGAGAGAGAAGGGGGCAGCCTTGCAGACCTGAGAGGCTCAGGAGCTGGAGACCAGGATGGTGGTACGGTTTCCTAGACAGTCTGACATTTGAGAAACAGTGGCTGATTTCCATTTTGTAGATGAAAGTAATGCTTGTAAAACACTTAACTCATAGCCTTGTGGGCTTAGCCAACCAGCTGCACGGGTGAGGTTGGTTTTCCCAGTCTGGGTGGAATAGACAGCGTGCTCCTAAATCCCCATCCCCGTTCAGCTCAGCCCGGCCTCCAGGGAACACGGCTGTCTGGCGCTCTCAGGCCCTGATCTCGAAGCTTAGCACCCTTCCTGGGGAGAGACAGAAGGCCTCCCTGGTTATGGGCCAATGCAGAAATCTAAAGAGAGGGGCACAGTCTCCCCCCTACCCAAATTCCAAGTATTTAGTAAACACCTACTGTGTCTCCCTATAGAGTCATACCTTTGAGATAGGCGTTCAGAACTTGTCTGCAGCTGGGCTGGATCGAAGTGTGTTTATTACTTTATCTGTTTTAGTCGAAATGAGGTGACCCATTGCAAGGCCCAGTGGATCACATCTATTTGGTATTTATTATGCAGTGTCTTTAACGCCTTGTTATTTGTTAGCAGACGTAAATATTGTTTTGACTCCTGCCTGTTCTGCATTTCCACGAGCATGCAATCAGAAAGGGAGCTAGGCGTTAAGATGGAAGGTAGAAGGAGAAATTAAGAGGAGAACTGGTCCAGGGAGCTGAGGTCAGACGAGCACTGCTTTGCAGGGTGCTGGGTTACTTAGTGGCCAGTTCTGTCTGGTCTGTGAGTAGGGACAGGGAACAGAAGAGTTATCATACTTCTTGGGTATTACAATAATAATTTTTTTTGTGTTCAAATTCTAAATTTAAGCACTCAGAACGTGAATGCTTAAGAAACATTTTTTTTTTATAGAGGTGGAGTAGCGCTGTGTTGCCCAGGCTGGTCTTGAACTCCTGGCCTCAAGCAATCTTCCCGCCTCAGCGTCCTGAGTAGCTGGGATTACAGGTATGCACCACCACACATGGCTCAAGAAACATTTACTTTAAGAAAAATGTGTGATAAAAGTGGTGTTTGAAGACTGCGCCAGGTGTTTGAATACTTAGTTGTAGAAGTTAGAAAACAAATCCATGTAGCGAAGGCTACTTGTAGAACTAGGTTTGGTGCATAAACTTACAACTTGATTACCAACAGTAACTTCTCTCTCATGGGCAAAAAAGGAATGCGGGGTAAGCCCCAAGCAGAAATGGAAAGAAATCCTAAGATAATTGAAGTGAGCTAATAATTCTTGGCTTTGACTCTCTCCCTCCCTTCTTCCCTTAAGCCCTGGTGACCCGAAACCTTAGTGCAGCTAGCTAGAGCCGACAACAGTCTCAGGTAGGCAGTGTGGCTACCAAGCCGTGCAGGGAAGGCTGATGTGAGTCGGGTTACTCCACATAAAAAAGAGAACTAGAGGTAGAAAGAACAATGATTGCATTTTTCAAGTTTGTCATTAACATCTATGACTTGTCTTGGCATCATATTTTTTTAAACTTTGCTCTTAATTTATTAGATAAATACTCATTATTAATTATGAAACAAAAGAATGTAATGTTTTAATGAAAAAACTAAATAGATGAAAATCGACCTGATCATAAACATAATGTCATCTCATAACTCCCATACCGTAAACAAAAACACCACCTATAGAAGTTACTGGAATTCCAAGTTTCATGCAAAAGATGGAAACAAGCTACCAACCCTGAGAGGACTTGCTCGGTACCATTGAGCCTTATAAGTGACAAGAAATATTGTATTACAGGTGACTTGGGAAGAGGGGCTCAGGGTGGAGTGAGAATAGAATCAGAGCAGAGCTAGCAAGAAAAGGAATCATAGAGAGGAGGAGATATTTGCCTGCGTATAAACAATCAAGGATAAATATCCAGAATATATGAATAATGCCACAAGTCAATCAATAAATATATTAAAAATGTTCAATCTTACTAGAGTCCAGAAAATGCAAAAAAAACACCCCAGCCCACAATGTCATTTCATACCTATCAGTTTATTAAAAATTTAAATGTTTGATAATACCAAGTATTAGCAAGAATGTGGGATAATGGGAACTCTCTCTCTGGTGGGTACAAATGATTTATATCTAGTAACAGTATCTAGTAACATGTAAGATATGTGATTCTAACCCAGAAATTTTACTTCTAGCTATATATACTCTGAGACAGTTGTATACAAACAAGAAGTGTGCAAAGATGGTTGTTGTAGCCTTGTTTATAATGATCTCCTAAGTAAGCAAGTTTTAGAATATTGTAAAGAGCATGAAGCCATTCCTATAAAATTTAAAAACATGCAAAACAATACTATATACTTTTATGGAAACGTGTGTAGTAATGTTCAAATACATAGATGAGAAGGATATATGCCAACTGGGACAGAATAGGTGCATTGTAACTTTAATGCCACTTATAATATCTTATTTCTTTACAAAAATCTTAAGCAAATAGGAAAAAGCATAGCAATGGTTAATTCTTGGTGGTAGATACATGGGTATTTGTTATTCTCTGCACTTTTGGTGTGTTTGAAATATTTCATAAATTCATTGTTTTAAACAAAAAAAGTGACAAAATCCTTCCTAATTTGGGCAAAACTGGATTTTGTCCTTACTCTGTGTTCCTGCCCTTGCCTGCCTGTGTATTGTTTATTCTTCATATTTGTGATTGAAGAAGATTGTGCTGGATGAGGCAGAAAAGAAAGTGTGATCTTAAAGCCACGGTCATTTCCCATGAAGGGCTCTACCCAAAGCAGGCATCCTGCCCACACATACTTGGGAGATGGTCGCAGAGCCTCTGCTAGAATGATTCCAACAGCAGAAATTCACTGCCTCCTGCACACCTGACCAGTCCATGGTTGGGGACATCTTCAGGGTATGTTAGAGAGTTTTCTCCTAGGTAGGCTGGACAGTGTGGGTTTTTACTTTGTTGCTTTGCCACAGGAACAATAACAGCATGGGTGTCTCTTTATCCAGACCTCGAATGGGAAGCTTTCCACATCTCTCACTGCTTTGCTAATCCTTCTTTAGATGCCCTGAGATATGTCGGTGTGGCATTCAAAGACGAAGCACGTGCTGTGGGTGTGATCAGATTACACTGGAGTACAGGGAGCTCGTAATTGACATGAACTGGATATTGCACCTTAATAAGTTTGCATTAGCTCTTTCAATGGCCACATCATATTATTGCCTCATATTAGGTTTGTGATCAATGTCTACCTAACTGCCTCCCTTGTGCCACAAAATTCTTTTCACATAAATTGCTGCCAAATTGGTATTCCCTGTGCAACCATTCGGCATTTGTGTAAGTGAATTTCAGAGATTGCTGCTGGGCTTTGCATTTATACTTGTTAAGTTTTATCTTCTGGGCTTCGGCCAAGCATACTAGACTGTTGAGATCATTCTGAATTTTGATTATGTCATCTGTGGCACGTGCTCTGCCTACCGGGTTGGTGTCATCTGAATAATTGATTGACAGTTATTTTCAGAAGGACAGGGCCAAGGACAGAATCCTGTAGCCAGGCAGTGGCAACTTTTCTGTGAATCGACACAGAACCATTAATCAACAATCTTTGGATACAGCCGTGCAATTGGCCATAAATTTGCCTCAAATTATTATCATCTGACGCTGTGGAAGTGCAAGAGATAGAGCAGTTAGAGTCAGTATCGCAAAGATGTCATCATCTGCAGTTGAATCTGTCAATTGAATGCAATTCCAGGCAAAATCCCAACAACTTTTTTTCGTAGAACCTGGTGAACTGCTTCTAAAATTTATTAGGGAGAACAAAGGAAGGACCGAGAATATCCAAGTCAATTTTGAGGAAAAATAACAAGAGACATGGGAATTGATCTACCAGAAATCAAGGCTTATTATAAAGCTATAATGATCCAGACAGTGTGGTGCTGGCAGAGAAAATGAAAAAGAGATCAAAGGAGCAGAAAAGAGATCCTGGAAATAAAGCCATGAATATATGGGAATTTGATATGTGACAGGTGTGTTGCAAACCTGTTAGGAATGCAAGGCTATTCAAAAAATGGCACTGGGACACTTGGTAATCTATAATGGAAAAAAATTCTCTATTTCAAACCTACACTAAAATCAATTCTAGGATTTCACATTTAGGTTTAAAAACCTAAATGTGTAGGGGAAAACTTCAAAATATGGGAGGAATGTGTAAAAGAATGTCTGCATGACCTTGGAAATAGGGAAGGTTTCTTGTACAAGATGCCAGCATCAGTAACCAAAATGAGAGATTTGATAGATTTGACTATATTAAAATTAAAAATATTCATCTATCAAAATGCAAGTTAAAAGTCAACTCACAGATTTATACAAAGGTATTTGTAAAGCTTATAAAAGATAAATAATTAGTATCCAGAGTATGAGAAAACTTCTTATCAATCAATATGAAAAATACAAATTATCTAAGAGAAAAAGAGACAAAGATATTACCAGGGAGTTTTACAAAAAGGAAGTCTAAATGACCAGTGAATACATGAGAAAATGCTTAACCTCCTTAGTAAACAGGTAAGTGCAAATTAAAATCACAGTGAGGTACTTTTTTGAACCATCGGATTAACAAAATTTAGAAAGTCTGATAAGAGCAAGTATCGGTAAAAATGTGGAGCCAGGGGAGCCATGATGCACTGATGGAGGGTTTCATTAGCACTGTCATGGAGGAAAGTTTGGAAATAGCTAGCAAAGCTGAAAATGCAACGCCATATGAATATAGTCATTTTATTCTCAGGTGTGAATTCTATAGAAACTCGCACATGCGTAGGGAGGCATTTCCATGAGTGTGGGTTAGAATATTGTTTGTGAAAATGAATAATTAAAAACAACCTGAAAGACCACCAACATAATTATTTCAACTTGAAACATCATCAACAGAAGAATGAATGAATAAATTGTGAAACATTCATTCCATGCCATAGTTTCTAGTGATGGAAATAATTGAACTAAAGCCACACACATAATATAGATAAATCTCCAAAATACCACGTTGAGCGAAGAAAGCAAGTAGCAGAAGGATACGTATGCTATGATGCCATTTATGTAAAGTTTAAAAACAGGTAAATAATACTCTATAAAATTGTAGCATGTGGGCCAAGTCTAACCCAATGAAT
>CAUYSK010074472.1:0-12171 GCA_963575035.1 Avahi laniger | reverse complement strand
TAAACATTCGAGTGCAGATGTCTTTTTTTTCCTTTGGGTAGATGCCAAGTAGTGGGATTGCTGGATCAAATGGTAGTTCTACTTGTAGCTCTTTGAGGTATCTCCATACTACTTTCTGTACTTTTCAGTGAGAATGAACGGTGGTAGCTAACATACAGTCTGAAAGTTCTGTCACCGCTATGTGGTTCTTTTTACCACCAACACAAATAGACACTGATATCAATTAGCACTGGAGTTGGTTGTGAATGAGAGAAAACCCCAAATAATAGTGGCTTACCCAAGATAACAGTTTTATTTTCTTCCCCCTAAAATTCAGGGCTGCTATGTTTCTTCTTCAGTCAGGAACCCAGACCTCTTTCTGTAGCAATATTTGTGATGCGTATCTTCCAATCGCAGGAATGCCTCATGGCCCAACATGGCTGCAGAGCTCTTGTCATCATGTTTACATTCCATTCATCAGGAAGGTAGGAATGGGATGAAGAAGAAAGGCAAGGATGTTTGTGCTGGTCAAAACTCGCGTCAGTTTCAAGGGAGGGTAGGAGTGAGCCGCATCTGGGACAGCCATGTGTCCATCTAAATCTGCCATTACCATGTGGGGAGGGGAGATCTGACTCGCGTGGACTCTGCCACGAGGTTTGGCATCCTGTAGCCCAGGTGTGCTCCCCAGGGTCAGGGACAGATGGGCCCTGCTATGACATATTTCCTTGAGTGTCTCCTTTTTATGTTCTATACCAGATCGTCCCAAAATACTTTGCACAAAACACCAAATTGTAGAAATGGCCAGCAGCTGTCTTGACAAAGATACTGCCCATAACCACTGGGGAAACACGTCTTGCCAGACTCTTTCTCTTTTAGGGTTTCACGGTGGCCACTAGCATGTTAGAATTGTGAGAGATCCCACGGTATGGAAACCTGTCGATTGTTTAACCCCACGTGGTAGCCAAACATACTCAACCTGCTCAACCATAGAAATACACACACACACACACACACACACACACACACACACACACACAAGTATAGATATGTGATGCGTCAATATATGTATGAAACAATGAAACACTCAGAGAAACAGCAGTAAGTTATAAATATAACTCAATATCCTCTAAGGTTCATGTAATTATATATACACAAACACAAATATATATGACGCATTAACATAGGTATATTAGATTCATATATTGTTATAATATGCTGTAAGAATACATATGATATAATCTATGCATATATATGTGTATACATGTCTGTATGTATATGTGTGTGTACATATTCTCTATAGGTTCATAATTATATATATACACACACACAACTACATATATCATTAACATATATACATAAGATTCATATATTGTTATAATAGTCTATAAGAATACATATGATATAGTCTATGTACATATGTGTGTATATGTCTGTATAGTGTGTGTATATATTCTCTATAGGTTCATAATTATATATACACACACAAATATGATACATTAACATGTATATAAGATTCATATATTGTTATAATATGCTATAAGAATACATATGATATAATCTATACATATATATATGTATTTATGTCTGTATGTATATATGTGTGTGTATATTCTCTATAGGTTCATAATTATATATACACACATAACTATATGATACATTAACATATATATAAGATTCATATATTGTAATAGTCTATAAGAATACATATGATATAGTCTATGTACATATGTGTGTATATGTCTGTATATATATGTGTGTGTATATATTTTCTATAGGTTCATATGATTATATATACACACAAATATATATGACACATTAACATGTATATAAGATTTACATATTATTATATTTTATAAGAATACATATATAATCTATGTATATATGCATATATGTATGTGTGTATATATCCTCTATGCATTCATTTATATGTATACACACACAAATATATATATGAGACACATTAGCATAGGTATATAGTATTCATATATTGTTATAATATGCTATGAGAATACATATGATATAATCTACGTATATATGTCTGTGTGTGTGTGCATAAAAACCATGAGGATATTGAGTTATGTATACAACTTATTACCATCCATCATATGAATATTTCATTGTTCCACTGAACATTCTGGGCAATGTTGATCTAAGCCGACTGTCTCTCTTCTAATTAGCACGCCGAGAATGATGTGATTAATTGGATTCCCACTTACAAAATCACAGTCTCATTCCCGTCTGCCTCCAGGAGATCAGAGCCAGGTCCCTTACTGAAGTTTCGGGTGTTCCCCAGCTCTTCAATTAGACAGTTACAGATAGTCTCTCGGTTTGCATTTGACGGATGTCTGATTGCATCCGCGCGGTGACACTGGAATGTGGATTTCACTGGCTTTTCATTCTTGGGAAGAACTATCGAGTTCACAGGGGAAGACGCCACATAGATGCCCCTGACCGTAGAAATGATTTCTCTCTTCCTTTCCTTGACTGGAAGAAAGTCATTCCAGACTCCCACTACTCAGGAACCTGCCCACCATCCTTCTTCATGTCCTCTTAACTATTTACGGGCAAAGAAATGCAGGCATCTCTCCTGTTGTTTTCCAACTCTACCAGTATTCAAAGATGGCGGCTCTTGGTTACGCTGCTAACCTACTGTTGGGTGGATATGTGCACCCAGCACCTCAAATCCCTAATGGAAGGTGTCTTTTCCCTCCAAAGAAGTCAGAACCTGTGTTTGCACCCACGTCTCTGCATGCCAACTTCATAGACTCTCTGCATGCCAACTTCGTAGACTCTCTACACAGTTTTCATGACAGCCCACCTGTGGGTGACGTCTGCCTCATTTTGGGACATTATAGTAGAGAGACACCTTACTCGTTCTTTTTTCTCCAGAACTAAATTAAAACCGAGCTTCCCAAAGAGTTGACCGGTTCCCATCAATCAATCACAGGTTTGTCGCAATCTATAAGGTTGGCCGGTGTGTCTTGAGGGAGGGATCACTTTCCTTTAAAAGTCTGAATATCTCTCAAGCACATCTTTGTGGATAAGTCTCGTTTCCCCAGTCAAGCTTCTCTGTCATTCATACAACATTTTTTCCTTGTAACACGAGCCCTGCCTGTGTTGCTCACAGTGCAGATCTGGTTATACTATCTTAGAAACACAGTGATTTCTTCAGAGGAAACAAAAGATAAGAACCCACCACTACCCATCAAAAGAGAGAGATTTTGAAACTTCCGTGAGAATGAGGTTCTTCAATGTCACTCACCTTCTTTCAAAATCTCTCTTGCTCCTTTATTTCTGTATCGTCACCCTCCTACTGTGAGCAGTTCTTTCCCAAGCTGTTACAGCAATGCTTCCTGACTGGTTTTCCTTCTTCCAGCCTCTGCCACTGGGATCTGGGTCACGCACCTGGAGGCATCCACTTCCAGCTTTTCACTGCCTGTAAGCCAAAGCCCTGGGCCCCCTGTTCAACCTGAATTCTGCATCTTATCTTTCACTGTCACCCTTGGATTTCATTTTTTTTTTTCCATTCTTACCTTGTCACAAAAGGTCCTTCACTGCCTGCTCCCAGCATCTCCACCAACAGGCTCATGTTCAGGTCTGTTCCTAGATCAACCCGGGCGTGAGCTAGGGGGCTTTTAAGCCGGCCATAGCGCCTTGCTGTACCTGTTCGTTTGTGGAAAGATTATATCCCTGGTCTCACGATGCTGCCTGGGAAACAGGGTGCTTTGGTACTTAACAGTGGATGCTGAGTTGAGCTCTGCCCTATGAGGTCCCTTTGTCTTCTAAAGTGAGAAGTTGTTGCATCTAAGTTGCTGAGATCAAGCTCCTCTCTCTTCCCTGAGTGTCCAAGTCTTTTGTTTCTGGAGCCTTGACTCTCACCTAGAGCATAGAGTTCTGTCGACCTGACTATATCTTTATACCCTTGTGTCCCCAAGGCTGAGGAAGATTCTGATACATCATGTATGCATGTAAAAGGGAAGGATGAATGGGTAGATGGATGGCTGGA
Source organism: Avahi laniger (assembly GCA_963575035.1). Lineage (NCBI taxonomy): Eukaryota > Metazoa > Chordata > Mammalia > Primates > Indriidae > Avahi > Avahi laniger. The sequence continues at coordinate 8,186 of CAUYSK010074472.1, read as the reverse complement.
TGAGTGTGCAGATGGATGGATGTGGATGGATAGATGGAGGATGAATGGGTAGATGGATGGATGGAGGATGAATGGGTGGATGGATGGATGGTTGGGTGGATGGATGGTTATGTGCATCATTAGATGAATGGGTAGATGGATGGATGGACGAGTGGGTGGATGGATGAGTGGATGGATGAGTGAGTGGATGGATGTATGAATGGATGGAGGATGAATGGATGGATGGATAGATGGTTGGGTGGATGGATGGATATGTGCATGAGTAGATGCATGGGTAGATGGATGGATGGATGTGTGAGTGGATGGATGAATGCGTGGATGAGTGGGTGGATGGATGGATAGATGGATGGGTGGAAGGATGGATGGATGGATGAATGGTTAGGTGGATGGATGGATATGTGCATGATTAGATGAATGGGTGGATAGATGAGTGGGTGGATTAGTGGGTGGATGGATGTATGAATGGATGGAGAATGAATGGGTGGATAGATGGATGAGTGAATTGATGGGTGGCTTCATGGATAGGTGGATGAATGCGTAGATGGGTGGGTGGGGATGGATCAATGGGTAGGTGGATGGATAGATATGTGCATGAGTAGATGAATGGGTAGATGAATGGATGGATGAGTGGGTGGATAGATGGATAGGTGGATGGATAGATGGATGGATGAATTGATGGGTGGATGGATGGATGGGTGGGAGTGGATGACTGGATGAGTGGATGGATGGCTGGATAGATGGATGGATGGATGGATGGATGAATTGATGGGTGGATGGATAGATGATTGGGTAGATTGATGGGTGGCTTGAAGGATAGGTGAATGAATGGCAGATTGGTGGGTGGGTGGATAGATGGCTTATCCAGCTGTCAAAAGTCTCCCTTTGTGGATTTTCTTTACCATCCACGTGGACAGACACCACTCAGCCTGGTGGCATTCATCTGCCTTAACAATTATTTGAGCTTGTAGAGTCCCAGGCGAGCCTGATTGAGGCACAGCTGCCAACTGGGATGTCCTTCCCAATTCACCGAGATTTGGCTTCAAGCTCTAACATTGGAAAGAACACACTGTCATGCCTCATCGATGGGCCGACATCTAACCATCAGTCATAGCAGCTCAGAACGAATTGATAAACTTGGCACCCTTTGTTTTCTGTTACCCCTCCATGGGACCCAGGTTTGGCATCAACTGTGACCATGAGAAGACTTATATCTTTGGTCCAGTCAGATATGGCCATGTCTCATCAAAATAAATGCCATTGTTTTAAATTTTCACATATAGCTCCTTTTCCTAGTATATCTTCACAGCTTTGTTGGATCCTTTCTCCTACTGACATCTAAGTTCAACCTCACAGATGCATGCTGTGCATGTAAAGACACCATTTTAAAGTCAGTTTGTAGGGCCAAATGATGACCATAATAACCACAGAAGCCTCATCACTACTCCTGCTATTTTTCCCAGAAAGGCAAAGTGACACAAATTAATGTTTCTGTGCCTACACCTGTTCTGGACAACAAGTTCTTCCAGAGAAAAACCAATACTTCTTGAAGGAAAGTGAAGAGACAAAGAGACAATATCCAGTTCGGTTTTGTTAATTTGTTCCCAAGGAACCAGAGAATGACAGCACAACAAATGAGTGTACAGGAACTGAGGCTGCACTGAAAATTATTTAGGAGGCTGGAACCAGACCAATTTGTTATAAGGCCACTTAGATGCTGTCTCTCAAGGAGGTTTGGTCATCACTTCTAGCTGTTTCTAGCAAGAGCAGATGCTGCACAGTCCAAAAAAATCATCAGTCAAAGCACTGGGTTTGTTTTTTTTTTTTGCAGGGGGGAGTAATGTAGAGAAAGAGAGGTCCTCACAGGGCATAGTGTTCTCTCAGAAGCCCAAGGGACAGCTCTGCTCATTTACCATGTGGGATTCGGATTTCCATGAATGATGATGGTGATGATGGTGATGATTGTGGTGATGGTGGTGATGATGCTAGTGATGATAATGATGATGGTGGTAATAGTGGTAATGATGATGGTGATGATGGTGATGATGATGGTGATGATAATGATTACAGTGATGGTGGTGATGATGGTGGTGATGATGATGGTGATGATAATGATTACAGTGATGGTGGTGATGATGGTGGTGATGGTGGTAAGGATGATGGTGATGATGATGATGATGATGATGATGGCGATGATGGTGGTGATGATGATGGCGATGATGGTGGTGATGATGATGGTGATGATGATAGCAATGTGATGTAAGTGATAACAATTACACTCTTTGCTAAGCTCTGAGGCTCACATCCGTTGAGAAATAAGATCATGTACTTTAGTTCTGGAGAGGTATGAAGATCCATACAAGATCTTCTTCTTTGGTTGGTCTTATTAAACAAGGTTTAAAGGCAGACATCAGAATCAATTTTAGGCACTATATAAAGTGACCAACACTTATTCTAGAGTTTCCACGCAGGATTTTGTAAGGGAGAGTGAAAGTGTCAACACCGCATGAGGAGCTAGGGGTATAAAAATTAGCAAGCCGGTAGGATAATGGTCTACCCTGCAACAGTGTTTGTTGAATGAATGAATGATGCCCATGAGCTCATAAGAAAAGCAGGTCCTCATGACACCTGTGATGTCTACATTTTAACTGAAGGTGTGGCTCTGCTTCTTTCATTCTTGCCAGGTTCCTTCCCGGTAACACTCACATGCACACACGCACATGCGCACACACTTTGATACTTCAGACTGGCTTAGAGCAGAGATTATTCAGGCTCGATCCAGAGGTGTAATGGCAAGTTATACTATCCTGAAACCAGTGTCCCCAAAGCAAAGGTAAAACAAGGCATGACAGTGGACTTGTGGGTATCTGTAAAGGTTTCTATTCCTGCCTTCAAACCACAACAGTTCCTCACTTGGAACTGATGAGAGGAGAAGTCATTCAATATACATCCCTTAAGCTCTTGCTCTTGGTCCACACACATCCTGGGTTCTCTCATCTTACGAGAACTCGTCTGACCTTGCACATCCCTTCCCATTTATATCAGCCCTTTCTCTGCCCAGCTACTTTTAAAAATATTGCTCCCTGGATGCTTCTCAACCCTTGCTTCACCTTGGCTCTTGGTTTACTTTTTAAGTATTTTAGTTCAGTAATAATCATTGGGATGATTAATTTATGTGTCCACTTGGCTGGGCCACCATGCCCAGATATGTGGTCCACCGCTATGAAGGATGTTACTGTGAGTGTGTTTTGGGATGAGATTAATGTTTAGATCAGTGACTTTGAGAAGAGATGACCCTTCATAACGTAGATAATTGGGTTTCATCCAATCAGTTGAAGACCTGAGTAGAATAAAAGACTGATCTCTGAGCAAGAGGGAACTATGCCAGGAGACAACATTCAGACATGAACGGCAACATCTGCTCCTTCCTGGGTCTCCAGCCTGCCAGCCCACAACTGCAGATTTTGGACTTGTCAGCCTCCTTCTCCTTAAAATCTCAATCTCTCCCTCTCTCTCTGTCTCTCTCCCCTCCCCTCCCTCCCTGCCTCCTATCAAACTGTCTTTCATCCTGTTATCTGTTATCGATATAATCCATCAATCTATAATTCTATCTATCAACCTATCATTTTATCTGTCTACATATCTGTCATCTATGAATCTATCATTCTATTTAGTATGTATCATCTACCAACCTATCATGTTATCTATGTATTCCATCTATATTTATATCACTGATCAATCAGCATATCTATATCCATGAATTAATCAATCTACTTATCTAAAATACGTGAAAAAGATGTTAAACATCTCTAATCGTCAGGGAAATGCAAATCAAAACCACAGTGAGATATCATCTAACTTCAGTGAGAATGGCTTTTATCCAAAAGTCCCAAACAAACAGAAGCTGGCATGGATGCAGAGAGATATGAGCACTCCTACACTGCTGGTGGGGCTGCAAACTAGTACAACCTCTGTGGAAAGTAACACGGAGATACCTCAAAGAGCTAAAAGTAGAACTACCATTTGATTCAGCAGTCTGACTACTGGGCATCTACCCAAAGGGAAAAAAGACATTCTATCAAAAAAACACCTGCACTCAAATGTTTATGGCAGCACAATTCACAATTGCAAATTGTGAAAACAACCCAAGTGCCCATCAATACATTAGTGGATTAATAAAATTTGATATATGTATACCATGGAGTACTACTCAGCCACAGAAAACAATGGTGATCCAGTATCTTTCGTAACAGCCTGGGTGGAACTGGAGAACATTCTTCTTAGTGAAGTATTGCAAGAATGGAAAAACAAACACCACATGTACTCAATACTAAATGGGAACTCGTCAAGCAACACTTATGTACACATATGGAAATAAAACTCAAGGGAAATCAAGCAGGTGGGAGGGGTGAGGGGTGGGTAAATTCACACCTAACAGGTACAGTGCACACTGTCTGGGTGAAGGGCATGCTTATAACTTTAACTCAAACTGTACAAAAGCAAATTATGTAATCAAAACGTGAGTACCCCCATAAAATTCTGAAATAAAAAAAATCTACCTATCTATACACACACACACAGACACACACACACACACACCCCCTATTGGTTTTGTTTCTCTAGAGAACTCTGACTAATACAGTAATTCAGGCATGAAATATTAAAACAAAACAACCTAATTGCTCTGTTCCTCTGAGCCTTTTCTTTAGTAATTATTGATGTGCAACTGTATTTGTAATGATAGCCTTCTAATTTTTAATTTAGTCTTAATTTATGAAATTGGTATGCATGTCAATCTACATGACAGTTTTGATTGTGACATAAAGTTTTATGAAATGAGGAAGTATGCTCTGTCAGATCCCTTAGGTTGGATACTTTTGCCCACCATGCGCAATTTTTAGTTCTTGTAGAACCGTACTGAGATCACCATCTTTGTGTTGTCCACTCTGCGTTGGTCCACATCTTGCAGTTTGTTGGTATCCATTTCTTTGGTGTCTTCCTTATCTGCCCTTAAATATCAAGCTGTAGCGTTGCCAGATTAAACAGAAGACACCAGTTAAATTTAAATTTTCCATATATTATGATGTTTTTAATGTAAGTATTACCCCAAACATTGCATCATAAGCAATGAATACTATTTCAGTACAAGTATGTCCCATGCAATATTTGAGACAAATGATTTTTTAGTAAAGTATGCCCCGTGAAATAGTTGGAGCATTCTTGCACTAAAAAAAAGAAATGTTTTTGTTTATCTGAAATTCAAATTTAACTTGATGTCCTGTTTTTTCATGTGTTAAAACTAGCAGCTCTATTGGAACATTTGTGTGGGACTTGGGACCAGGCTGAGGAGGCTATTAGAGTCAGGAAACACTCAATCGTTAACATTTTACCGCTTAATTTCTTTGTGTTGGGGGACGGGGGTATGTAAAATATAAACTGCCATTTATTTTTATTTTAGCTCTTAAAAGCAATGGTGTACTGAGAGATCAATTAGAGGCAGACATGGCTTGAAAAACAAAAATGTGAACAGGAAATACCAGAAATATTCTCAGTACTTGATGTTTAAGTACCGCCTAATGTCTGATGTATCTATTGCAATGGATGATGTTGCATTTCCAATGGTCACATTTTCGAGCACCCCAGGGTAACCACTGAGGAACCAGAGACCAACAACTGGGCCCTACTTATGGAGTGTGTGTGTGAGTGTATGTAAGAGAAAGAGGGAGAGAGAAAGAGAGAGAGAGAATGAATGTACCAGATGAGAAAGAGCCAGCCAAGATTGCTTACCCTAAAATAACACAGTGTATAGGTATTGTCAGCTCTGTGTTGGGCATTTATGGTCTAACCAGTAGGTTCTTGTAGACACAACCCATTTGTGGTGGCACCTCTGTACACAAATGGGTTCTATCCACAGGCTAGTGTGAGGCGAAGCTCTCAGAGTATATCGAAAGAGACATTCTGAAGTGCAAACCTGCATTTGCGTGCATCTGAGGATGCGTGCCTTGTCAAACGTTGCATGCTGATTTCCTCCCTGCCCCACTCATGGAGCTCCACTGTGGTCCACCAAAGATGAGAAACTCAGCAAGAGGTCACTGCAACCTGCACGTAAACCAAACCTTCACATCTCTCCTGTCATGTAGACCCTGCCACCCTACATAAAAGCATATTCCCCATAGAAATCTTACTTTTGCCTGTAGACTATATGCTCCTTCAGAAAAAGGAATAGATAGTACTTGTCTTCCAACTCAATTACCTCTATACCATCTTAGCTCGTGCGGTGTTAGTGTCCGATAAATACAGGTCGAATCAATAAAACAGTGGTGACCTCACTATTTTTTTCCAGAGAGCCGAAAAGAGATTAAACTCAGGGTGCGTGCATTTTTACACATTACCCCCGGTTCCTGTGAGTTTTCCAAATATTTAACCTAGAAGATGTCATGTAAATGAGACAGGATTATAAAAATTGGTGTAGAACTCACTTGAGGAACAGGATTTCCTCCGCACTTGGGAATATATTTCTGCTGAGAAATGACCCAATTGGACAGAAATGATGAATGCCGTTCAAAATAAAGCTTTCAAAGGAGGAAGCAGAATGATTTTCTTCTTCCCAGAAATAATTTGCTGGGTGATTAAAAGTGACTCGAGGGGTGAACAGAAACGCTCTCATGAGCTTTCTCTGACAACTCTTGGTGCTTACTGATCTGTGTGACTATGTTTATGTTAGTATCTCTGTCGTGATTACTATGGCATTATAAGACTTAAAATCACATATTCTAAGTCTTTCAACTTTGATTTTTAAAGAAATTATCTGACTCCTCTCAATGCTTATACTTCTAATAAATTTTAGATTCAATGGAAGATGAATTAACCAAGGTATAATCAATTTATCATATTAATAATTCAAATTTTATATTTGTTTATCATGATTCATTTTGGGAAACAAGGCTTATTTTGCCAATTATCCTAACCTTCGCCTTTGTTTTTCTCACCATTCTCAAAGAGAATTTAAGTCCATTTGTGTCTGAGTTATTTTTGATGCTTAGGGCTGGCTTTCAACCTGTCCACTGTTGTCAAACGGGGGTCTTGCATTCTGTTTATACAAATGTGCATTGTGCAAAGACGAAATCGTGATGTGAGCTTCCACCTTCAAACTGTATCTTCCGAGTTAGAAAAAAAAATGTGGATTTTTTTTTTTTAATTAATTGAAGCGTGGGCATGCCATGTATGAGAGAAGAGCTGTGGTGTGGATTATGTGATCCCTATTAATCCTTTAAATTAGTGTAAAGGTTAGTTTAACCAGTCAGTGAGCCAACAGAGGGAGTGCCTGGCACAGAGCAAGTTCTCACAAGAAGAAGGACGTATGGAAAGACCTGCCGTGTGTTACAAACTGTCTGGTCTGACAGGTAGAACGTCGTCATTCACTGTTGAAGTCCTGTGGGTGGAGAATACCATTTCCCCTTTGCTGTGTACCTCAATTTCCCTATCTTGCTTGGCCACCTTTCCACCTGTTGGCATTTAGCGTTGATTGGGCAACCTGCCACCAACGTGAAAAAAATGAAGTATGTTTTGTTTAACACGCTGATGGCTAAGTCAGCGACAAGTAGCAAATGCTATGCCCCCTCGAGTTTCCAAGATCTTCTGTGGCCATTGTCCCGTGTGTGTGTGTGTGTGTGTGTGTGTGTGTGTGTGTGTGTGTGTGTGTGTGTGTGACTGATGCAATAGAATGGCTAGTGACTGGGGTATCCCTTCATGGTACCAAGGGATGCCAGTGGCTGCTGGCATGTCAGTTTCCCATGTACACTACGTCCATTAAGAAACTCTCTAAGCCAGGCATGGTGGCGCACACCTGTAGTCCTAGCTACCCGGGAGGCTGAGGCAGGAGGATGGCTTGAGCCCAGGAGTTGGAGGCTGCAGTGAGCTATGATGACACCACTGCACTCTACCTCAGGCAACAGAGCGAGACTCTGTCTCAAAAGAGGAAAGAAAGAGAGAAAGAGAGAGAGAGAAAGAGAGAGAGAGAAAGAGAGAGAGAGAAAGAGAGAGAGAAGGAAGGAAGGAAGGAAGGAAGGAAGGAAGGAAGGAAGGAAGGAAGGGAGGACGGAACATCAGGGGAGTATCATGGCTCACGCCTGTAGTCTCAGCTACTCAGGAGGCTGAGGCAGGAGGATCGATTGATCCCGGGCGTTTGA
>CAUYSK010074468.1:0-19817 GCA_963575035.1 Avahi laniger | reverse complement strand
CAGAGTCTCTTTGACTCCTGCCGAAGTGGAGAGACAGCTATTGGAAAGATTTCACTCTTCAAGAGAATACCATTAATCTGGTTCCCGCTTGCAGCTAGCCTTTAGGGAAAAAAAAAAAAAAAAAAAAAGGTGAAAACTAATTCCTGGTAGTCTTTAACAGTAAAGTCGTAGTGTTCCAAAGTCCATGTAGTCCCTCAAAAACTTTTCCCCAGGGTTACGCACAGTACTGGGGTTCCATGATAGTTCTTGACTGTTTATTTGCCCTGTTTCTTGTTTTTATAGCATGGCTTTTCCAGTTCTCACTTACCTGTCTGACCTCTGACCTCACTCTGACACCTGAGTCAGATCTGGGTCAGACTCCCTCCCATGCAGGGAGACTGGCTGGACTCCCACCAGCAAATGGATGGCAGACCCAGAGGCAGAGGTATCTCTTTGCAGGCCTGGAAGCAATGGACTGGAGGGCAAATTCTAGAACTCCGTCCAAAACTGAGAGCCAGTATGAACCAGAGAAGTGTGTCCAAACAGGTCATCAGAGCAAAGGGACCAAGTGGGATGTAGTGAGGGGAGGGAGATCTGGGGTAGTGAGATTGGGTGGGGTCACAGAAGGTGGCAGTATGAATTTTGTGGAAACTGCCGGCTGGGAGACATTCATGCACTTTCCTTGGAAGGTTTTGCACATGCGGGCCACACCCATTTAAAGGCAGCAGGATGGGACGAACAGACATTGTTTTCTGACTGTGTCCTGCTGGGACCTCATTCGCTGCCCTCATCTCCTCCCTAGCCTGTTACAAACTCCATCTCCACACTCCCAGAGCCTTCTTAGCTTCTGACATGACCTGTGAAGTCTATATCATCCTAACTTCTATTGATCTGGTTTATAATTAATAATCCTTTGCTTTGCATTGGCCTGTAATTTTTATAGACACCTGAATGAGACATTTATTGAGGACTCATTGCCCAGCTTAGATAAGTGAACCTTGTCTTTTTCTGAGCAATGTATCTAGCAGAATAGCCCAGACCTTAAAATGAGGCAGATCTATGTTTGGATTCCACCCTGCCAACTTACCAGATGTGTGATTTTGGTCAAGTTACCTAACTGCTCTGGGCCTCAATTTTCTCTTTGTTAGATATGCACAATGAAGTCATTGTGAAGATTATTTGCACCTTCATCTGTAACACAAATAGTATAATAAATAGCGTAATATCTGGCAGAGTACAGCTTTTTCATTCTCCTTTCTAACCCATTCTGTAGGGGAAAAGTGGTAGAAGAAGCTGTGGTTTTGTGGGTTCCTAAAGTTCTGTTTTATATCTCACCAAGAAGAGAAATGGGGTTCTCTGGTTTAATTAGCAATCTAATAACTAAAATTCCTGGCAGTAAATGAGTCTCATAATGTTTCAGTCCCATAATTAAGAATCATAAGAACAGCAATGGGATCTGCAATGTCTATGGTACTATTCAACACTACTGAAACATTTCAGTCACATCTCAGTAGCAATGTTTTTTTGCAGTAACCCTATTCTTTTTTTTTTTTTTTTTTCCTTTTTGCTTGGCAAGCTGTCATGGCCTAATTTTTAGGAAGGGACTTGGATAGAAAAAGGAAAACTCTGAATATTAATCAGTTCCCATGCTTATAAATAGTAAACAGAATTAAAACTGCCTGATGAAATTAATTCATTAAAAACCTCTTTCATAAAAGCAAAAAGAAAAAAAATTCTAAAAAGGGAAAAAAAAGTTTGGCATAATATGCCACTAAATAAGTAATCATTTTTTTTCAAGCAACAAGAGTGATGGCAGAAAAACCATGGATAATTAATCAGAATAAATGTAGCTAAGAAAAGCTATTTCATAAAGTAAAAACCAGGATGTTGGGAGGCTGAGGTGGGAGGATTACCTGAGCCCAGAAGTTTAAGTCCAGCCTGGGCAACACAGTGAGAACCAGCCCCTATAAAAAAAAAAAAAAAAAAAGGAAGGAAGAAAAATACAAAATCAGGAAGGGAAGAAAAATTCAAGCAAAGATTTAGCAATAAATAAAAGGACTAATATTACAGATAATAAGAGGCCCTAATGAGAGTGTCCTGACTCAGGAAAAGCTCTGAGTGATTCAGAAGCAGTGGGGATGAGTCCATGATGTGCAGACAGACCTGCTGGAGGACGGGCACCGGGAGAGCAGGGAAGAGCGTGCTGCAAAACAGGCGCCTGCCGCCTGGGACTGGCCTCGGCAGCCCACGTCTCTCCAGCTCCCCGATGCAAAGATCTTATTTTAGGCACAGGGTCTAGAGTCCCTGGGCTAAGTTTGGCAGTATCCTTGTACTCATCTGGATCTTTCCAGAGCGTCTGAGACACTAGGCCAATATGCACTTCCTCCCTTCCACAGCAGTCCCGAGCCTTCTCCCAACCCCCTATCCCTGGGGCACTAGAAACAGCTACGTAAAAAACCCAGGCCTTTAGTCAGGTCCTGATACGGCAGGGTCAAGAAATTACGCAAAATCTGAGTTTGTTTATGATTGCCTCATAGAGGATCACGGATTTTGGTTTATCTCAGGCTTCAATTCCACCTGAACTGATTAAAAAAAAATAAATCTTAGAGATTTATTTGATATTTGCTTGAATACAGTTTATACAGAAAGATTGGGATTGTTTGCTTTGAGTGCCCCTGATAAATCTCATGGAGGCACTGATCTACAATGGGGTGTCAATCTGGAAACATCAGAGATGGACAGCACAAGCCCAAGTTTAGGACTGTTCTTTTTTTTTTGTTTCGAGACAGAGTCTCACTCTCTTGCCTGAGCTAGAGTGCCATGGCGTCATCCTAGCTCACAGCAACCTCAAACTCCTGGGCTCAAGCGAGCCTCCTGCCTCAGCCTCCCAAGTAGCTGGGACTACAGGCATGCGCCACCATGCCCGGCTAATTTTTTCTATTTTTAGTTGTTTGGCTAATTTCTTTCTATTTATAGTAGAGACGGGGTCTCGCTCTTGCTCAGGCTGGTCTCGAATTCCTGAGCTCAAACAATCCACCTGCCTCGGCCTCCCAGAGTGCTAGGATTACGGTCGTGAGCCACCGCGCCCGGCCTAGGACTGTTCTTAAAGATTTGTCCGTAGTGAAATTTGGCCACTCTCTTAAAAATTGCTCAATGTGTTCGAGCTACTGTGTGAAAACAGCTGACATTTAGGAGGCCATTTCATGTTCTCGTCTGCTAGAACATTTAAATACTTGGAAATAAAAGATATTTAGCTTTGAAGTTTTCAATACCGGAAAACTTTCGAGTTCGGAGTTTACAGCCAGGAAGGCCTGCTCTTTGTTCCTTAAATCGTACTCTGTTTCCCACAATGTTAATCTTCAGCTTTGCTTCCATTTCTTCTGCATCAGCATCTCCATCCATTTCCACGTTTTCTCTTTCAAGCCTCTCCAGCTGCCTGCGACTTCAGTCTCATCTGTATCTGTGGCTGCTTTGGGATCCCTTTGAACACTGAACACATCCCTTTTCTTCTCAATCTTTCCTTTGATAACAGCCATAGCTTGATCGAGGACAAAGAGGCCTTCTGTTCTCTCCAGGGATGTCATAGTCCTCACGCACCAAGGAGGAGCTATTAGATCAATCTTCATGGGCATGGTTTCCGTGGAGCAGTCCAAACCTGCTCTCAGGGCTTCTTTTACAGCATCAGTCCCTTCATAACCATAACAAACTGCTTCAATATCTGCTTGAATTTTGACAGCCCGTAGGGTCAGATGCCTATTAACATTGTTAATGGGGACTTCCTGTTTATCTTCATTCAAATATAAACTGTCCAAAATAGATGCATCTGAGACTGCATGCTTAAATGCATCATAGGCACCATATCCGGGTCTCTTATCATCAAAGACCCAGGCAGCCCTCTGCTTCCCACCTGCTTGTCTTCGGTGTATTCTAACACGTCAGCAATGTGAGGAAGAATGATGTAAGCAGTTTGGGATTTTTGTGAATTTGTCTTCTCATTTGATTGCTTCCTCTGGAGAAACTCTTCTTTTTAACAAATCAATGTATCTTTCTTCTTTGTCCACCTTAATGACAACCGCACATTCATTCCTGCCAATTCAGATGAGTTTGTTTATAGAGCAGATACACCTTCTGGACATTTCACTAAGAAGAATCATGCCTTTGATGTTGTATTCCAGCAAGCTGACATGAGCCCCCACTTCAGCAACGGATCTTGCATTCACCGTCACTACTTCTTCCACCTCGGGAAATGTGTGTTGATAAGATCTGCAACTTAGACCCGGCCTGCTGAGGTTTGTGTGTGGTTCACGTGCTGAGGTCCTGCACTGTGCTCTTCAGTTGGTGAGATCAGATTTGATCCCATCCGAACTGATTTTAACCCACAGGATAATTCTCTAAACATCAGTCTGACTTCCCAGAATACTACAGGGTTAAGGAAGGAGTCACAATGGGCATGTTCCAGATGATCACAGAAGACACAGGTTTGCCCAATTTGAGCCTGTGCCAAATCTTGGGTTTGGGCACCACTCACCAAAGTATTTTGCTTTGTTATTATACTGGAGACCAAAGGCAGGAAAGATGATATGATCATGTTAGTAACGAATGAAGTTTATTTTAGTTTATTTTCCTGTTTCTACTGTGGCTTGTTTGCCCAGTGATCCTACTTCTTTTTAGTAAGCAGTATTAAGGGTGGAGTGGGCAGGGATGGTACAGAGATTCCAGGAGAGGAGAGCCCAGTGACAGACAGTTGAGAAGGCAGATGCTATAACCACCGAGTCCCCTGCTCCTTACCTATCTCCTCTAAACACATCTTCTCCACTCCTCAAGCAAAATTAAGGCCCTTTCTCTTCATGCAGCCTCCCCTGTTGTGTCAACCCATTGCTCAATTTAATCACTTACTTGTTCGTTCAAATGATTATTGAGTGTCCATGCACTGTGTTACGATCTCTTCCCTCCACGAATGCCTATGGCACTTACTCTTTAACATGCTTGCTTATATCAGACAGTCAATCACTCAGTATGCATTTGTCCATATCAAACTGCGTCAGTTACTGTGGTCACACTATGAGGTCTATGAAATTGTTGCGGTGAATCCACTTGGGAAGACAAGCTATGTCCACTTATTACTGAAGAATGAATGATAAATGCTGACAGGACGTGTTCTGGTTAGGAAGAGATCACTGCGGATTAACATGGCCAGTAAAGGAAGACTTCCTAGAGATTCTGGGGCACAAGTAGTAGCCAGATAAATGGAGAGGTACATACCAAAAATCAGGTAAGCAAAGACACGAAGACCTGCATTAAAAAGGCACGTTGAGGGAACAGGGATGTGACACGGCTGGCGTAGGCGCCCCCCAGCTGAGAACGACGCTAAATGCTGCAGTGCCACTCCGAACGTGAACCCCTGGTGAAAAGAAGCCAGGTCCCCTCTGCATTCCTCCTTGCTGGGTCTCATGGCTTTTCCATCCTTATATCCTGTAGGAGAGGGCCCTACCCTGACCCCAGTTAGAAGCCAAAGTCCTGCTTTCCCATCTCATTCCTGCAATCGCCTTTCCCAGGATCTGGGCCTCCATTCCCTCTGGGGCCCTGAATTTTGAAGAGATTACTTTGAATAATGTCTCCGCTTGGAATTTTTGGGGAATGAGATCCATGTTGAAACCAGTGAATCCCATAAACACTAATTTTACTTCTTTTACTGTAAAATTAGTTCCTTGATTGGAAACAATGTTGTATGGTATACCATGCTGGTTAATGAGGCATTGAGTAAGTACCTGGATGATATCGCTGGCAGATGTATGGTAGGCAAGAAAGGCAGATTATCCAGAATAAATTTCTCTTCCAATGAGGACAAATTACCAAATTGCTATTCCTTAGTATTAATAGTAATAAAAGTAATAGAAGGGGGCGATGTAATCAACCTGCCACCAGGTGGCAGTCTTTTCCTGCTGAGTCCAGCACTGACTTGAGTGCTGAAGGTCAGGCTGACATTCAGCCGTGGCAATCTGGATGTCAGCTTTGTTGAGGGAAAGCCAATATTAAGTCCATAAATAATTGCGCAAGGACTGAAGTGTTTGAGGAAAGAATCTGAGAATCAAAAAATGAGTAATCTTGTCCACTGGTTATTTAAATCATCTCGACCGCAAAGGCTACTTGATGGCCATTAACGTGGGACACAAATATTCTCACATTCTGGGGATCATTCTGAGATATTCACTAACATACATTTTCCCTAAATCTTCAGTTTTCACTCCCTTGGTGTTTTGTTCTTTCTTCCAAGTTTTTGAACACGAGACCATACTCTTTAGTCCCTGTCCTTGAATTTGTATAGATCTGCATCTCGATCCATCCTCTTTCTTGGCCAATGGATCGTGAGATATCTGATAAAAGTTATGTTCAGTGTGAGGATTTCCATTATTTATTGTCTTTCAGGCCACACCTAAGTTGGACTGCTAGTGCAGTTCAATTTTGACTGGTGACATCACATCATGGTGAGCTATCTGTAATCCAGGCTTGAATTTCTTCTTCCTTTGTCAACTAGTCATAGGGAACTATTAATACCTGTAAGAATGTAGGTTGGATTGGGTATGAAAGGAGTAGGCACACTGAGAGTGAGAGCTGTCTGCTCATGCAGTTTACTTGGGTCTTCAGAAGCTACTCAAACCTGATCTTACGTATGCCAATTTCCCTTCATGATGGAGTACTCTGGGCTTACCACATTTGTGGTTTGTTGTCTCAGACAACTCCCAGTTAAAATGGGCAACTCACTTCATGTTGGGTGTCCTGTGGGCAAGTAGAGGTGGTTGGATGCCTTGGTAGGACACATGTATTCCAGAATTGAGAGATAAACTCCATGAAGATTCGGGGGCCAGCACTTCAGTGTGGTTTTTAGGAGTCCAGTGGTCAGAGGCTTGCCAGAATAACCTCTCCAAAGTGAAAGAGAACATCTTTCACCCTCGCCATAAAGAAAAAAGCACAGAGTCTGGAGGTCTCTTTAGGTTCTGAAGCAACATATTCCATATTCAGGAATATTGCTCCTGCCCTTATGCTAGGAAACATGGAAGGCTAGCAGCTTTGAGGAGCCTTGGAGAAGAAAGGGCACCCCATCAGGTCCAGGATATGGTACAAGCAGCCCTGCCACTTGGGTCACATGGTCCAGCAGGCCCTATGGTGTTGGAAGTGTCAGTATTGGCAAAAGATGCAGTAAGAGGCCTAGGAAGAACCCCAGTGGGAGAATCACAATTCTTGCCCCTGGGATTCTGGAGAAGGGTCATGCCACCCATAGCAGAGAATTACATGCTCTTTGAAAAATAGTTCTTGGCAAGTTACAGAGAGCAAGTTACTGGTAGAGGCAGAATGTTTGACTATTGAACATCAAATGACCTATGTATTCAGAGCTCCCCATTATAAGCTGTGTTCTGTCAACCCCACCAAGGCAGAAAGTTGTATAGGCCCAGTAGCTATCTATCATGTGATGGAAATGGTATCTCCAGGATTGAGTCCAAGCAAGACCAGAGAGTACAAGTAAGCTATAGGGGCAAATAGCTCAGACCCTCATGTTGCCCATTAGAGGTGCACTAGTTCTCCCATGGCTTATACCAATGGCTCTGTGATGGGTCCCATATGACTAAAGTGGAGGGAAAAGTCCAAGATTGGTTTACAGATAGGTTGACTCATTAACTACATACAAGCTGAAAATGGAGGGTGACTGCATTATAGCCACATTCAGGGGTGGTCCCGGAAGACACTGGAGAGGGAAAATCTTCTCAAAGGACAAGGCTGGGAACAGATATCTAATCATCTGCTTTGGTGGAAGGACAAACTAACTGAGGTGAGAATACGTATAGATTCCTGGGCTGTGGCCAATGGCTTGGCAGTCTGGTTGAAGGCCTGGAATGAAATGAATGGACTGGAAAACCAGAGACAAAGGAAATCTGGGTAGAGGAAGTCTACCTCTTGGGAGGTAGCCACAAAGTATGAAGACTTTGTATCATATGTTAACACCCACCAGAAAGCATCTACCAGACACTAAACAACCAAGTAGACAAAATGGCTCTCCCAGTTGATATTAGTTAGACTTTGTCATTAACAATCCCAGAGTTGAGATAATGGGCACATAAATGGAGTGATCGTACATCAGAGATGGAGGCCATATGTGGACCCAACAGCATGGACTCACCTGTACCAAGGCCAGTCTAGTTACTTCTAAATGACCTAACTTGAGTCCAGGAATTTGAGGTTGCTGTGAGCTAGGCTAACGCCACGGCACTCTAGCCTGGGCAACACAGTGAGACCCCGTCTCAAATAAATAAATAAATAAATGTCCTACTTGCCAGCAACAAAAACCATCACTAAGCCCCTAATAAATTATTATTCTTCAAGGAAACCATTCTGGACATTGGAACTTTTCCTATTCTGAAAGGGCTACTGGTTCACTCTCACAAAGACAATCCCTATTCCAGGTATGGGTTTACCTTTCCTAACCACAGAGCCTCAGCCAACAATCCTATCCAAGGAGTTATGGAATGCTCGAGCCACAGACGTGGAATCCCACATAGCACAACATCTGGCCAGGAGACTTGCTTTAGAGAAAAGGTGCAGGAATGGACCCATGACCATGGCTTCCACAGGTCGTATCACAGGCCACACCATCAAGATGCAGCTAGGCACAATGAATGCCAAAATGACCTAAAGGGCAACTAAAGTACCAACTTTGTGGGTAGGTCAGTCTGTCTATATTAATTTATTTGTCAGAGTAATATGCCAGAAATGCTAACAGTGTGTATTTCTGTATGGTGATTTTTATTTTTTTCTTTTTGCCTACTTGAATTTTCTAAAGTTTCCGAATTTGTTAACTGGGGAAAAGTAAAGAAAACTCTTCCTTTTCATTACTCCAGAAAATAGCCCTCTAGCTTCGGAGCCCCAGCATCTTTCCTTTTCTCTCTCAAACTCTCTAAAAACTGTGTGGCTCTTTCATCACCGTAAACAACATCCTGTACGTCCCTAGAACCAAAGAAGCACTTTCCTGAAACCATTTACAACAGAAATCTGCATTGCTGAAGCATTTGTCCCCCTTTGTCCCTGGACCCTCTGAACTTGTCGGTACTGTTTTTTCATCAATGTTCTGAGAGCTTCTTACGTAATATGGCAAATAAATTTCCCCTGGTGCCTTCTGAGTTCTAGAAACCTGTTATTATTTATCTCAAATTCCAGGAACTTCTATTTCACAGTGAATCTGTATTAGTTATCTGTTGCTACATAACAATATATCCCCAAATTAGCAGCTTAACACAACATTTATTATTTCATACAGTTTCTAAAGGTCAAAATCCAGGAATAGCTTTCCAGGGTGGATCTGCTTCCAACACGGCTTACTCACATGGCTGTTGGCATCACCTGTGATGTGATCTAATGAGGCCACCACTTACTCCTTCTCTTGAGCACAGTAGATAAACTCTAGGGTGTCATTAGATCCTTGAGATTTAAAAAAGAAACGCCATTTCTTCCTTTAGATTACCAATCATGCTGTTATTTTCCCAAATCCCCAGGGACACCCCATATGTTGAGCTCAAAGGTCACAAAGTACAAAGTGCAATGGTTTAAATGTTTTTGTCCTCTCATAAAGAATTTGTACTCAGAAAATATAAAGAACTCTTACAACTCAATAAGAAGATAAACACCCAATAAAAAATGAGCAAAGATTTGAAAAGTCACTTCACCAAAGAAGCCGTCAAGAATGTGGAGAAACTGAAACTTCATACACTGCTGGTGGGAATGTAAAAAGATCCCAATCAGTTTGGAAGTTTTTCAAAAATTAAAATATATACCTGTCATATGATCTAGCCAACTTCTAGGTGTTTACTCAAGAGGAAAGTAAGCATATGTTTATATATTAATAAATACTTGTACATAAATATTCATGGCAGATTTATTTGTAATAGTCAAAAATCGAGCTACTCAAAAATCTATCAGAGAGTGAACGAATTGTGATATATCCATATAATAGCGCACTACCGAGAGTAGATAATAATGAAGTATTGATACACATACAGCATGGATGAATACCAAAATAGTTACGCTGAGTGAAAGAATCTAGACCAAGAAATGCACGATGTGTTAATCCATTTATATAACACTCCAGAAAATGCAAACTCATCTATAGTGATGGAAAGTAGGTCAGTGGTTACCAGGATGGGGAAACGTACAGGGGTACAAAGAAACTTCTGTGGATGATGGTTATTTTCCCTCTCCTGTGTAGTGACTGCTTCACAGTAGACACATATGCCAAACTTACCAAACTGCACACTTCAAATACATGCAGTTTATTGATATCAATTCTGCCTCACTAAAAATGTTTAAGCATTGTAAAAGTGACAGTTTAGCAAGAACCTGAAGGAAGTGAGGATATTCACCTTGTGGATAACCAATGGGAGATTCTTAAAAAAATTATTAACCAAATCTTTGCAGGGAACATTCTTTTATTTTTTTACCCAGAAACTTTCCCTTCTTCTGGTATAATAGCACCTTCTACATCAGTTCGGATTAGTTTTGGCTGCAAGTCACAGCAAATTCAAAAGAGTAGGAACTTAAATAAGCTTGAGTTTCGTTTTCTTTCCATAAATCTAGGCAGGTCAGGGCTGGTATGACTCCTCCATGATCATCAGGAATGGAGGTTCCTTCTAGTTTATCACTACAACTTTCATTTTGGGATACTGGCGATTGCAGGTCCAACCAAAACACTTCTCTTCTAGCTGGCAGAAAGGAGGAAAGGGGCATGCCCTTCCTCATAAGGACACTTTCTGGGAGTTTCATATACTCTTCTGCTTGCATACCAGTGGCTAGAATGTGATTACATGATCTCAGGCAGCCAGTTAGAGTTGGAAAATGCTGTCTTTGTCTGGGCTGCCTTGTGTCCAAATAAAAGTCAGAAGAAAAAGGAGAACAAGGATATTGAGGGACATCTTATTAATCTTTGCCACACCTACTTCTTCTTTTGGAGGTTCTTCCTCTTCTTATGCAAACCACATAGTTCTAGTAAGGACTGCCAAGTGTCTTCATAACATCTCATTGGTCACAGAGGCGGGTACACGACCTAAGCTGGGCAAATGAGTGTGACAAAGATGGAAGCAGCGAACTCGGGAGTGCCTGGAAATCATGGGGCCATGCTCAGGAAAACCCACGTGCAGAGGGAAGTGACAATGGAAAGAAAGGTTCTGAAGGTGTTCAAATCCCTGCTCCAGTTACACTCAAGACCTGGCTGGCTACATTGTTCATTCTTAATTTATGTTATCTTAGGCAATATACAGTCATACCTCAGAAATACTGTGGGTTCTAAGGTGAATATCTCAATAAAGCAAAGTCATATGAATTTCTTCATTTTCCAGTGCATATAAAAGTTATGTTTATACTATACTGTAGCTATTAAGTGTGCAATAGCATTATGTGGAAAAAGTACATACCTTAATTAAAAATACTTTATTGCTAAAAAATGGTAATGATCATCTGAGCCTTCAGCATGTCATAATCTTTTTGCTGGTAAAGGCTCTTGCCTCGGTATTGATGGCTGCTGACTGGGTGGCCGTGGTAATTTCTTAATACATTGCAACACTAGAAGAAAAATTATTTTCCTTGGGGCCACAGTGTTTTATTAGGAAAACAGAATAAAAATTTTAAAAACAAAATGATCCTTTCTAATTTAATGAAAAATTTGTTATTTTTTGTTTTCTGTGAGTTATATGCAATTAAATTTTCAATATTAATTGTAACAATAAGAACATCAACAAGTAAGATTTTCATCAACCAACTGCAGTTACTTATGTTTCACGAGGCCCTGGGCTCAAAACGAGCGTGATTTAGATAGCAGTTAATGTGTTAAAATAAGACATCAGTGAAGTTTGCTGCATGGATTGACTCTGCCTTTCACGAAAGCTTTCTCTGTAGTATGCGATGCTGTTTAATAGCATTTGACCCACAGTAGATCATCTTTCAAAATTGGAGTCAATCCTCTCAAACCCTGTGCTGCTTTATCAATTAAGTTTATGGAATAGTCTAAATCTTTTGTCTCCATTTCAACAATGTTCACAGCATCTTCACCGGGACTAGATTCTATGTCAAGAAACTGCTTTCTTTGCTCTTGCATAAGAAGCAGCTCCTCGTCCGCTCACGTTTTATCATGAGATTGCAGCAATCCAGTCACATCTTCAGGCTCCACTTCTCATTCTAGTTCTCTTGTTATTTCTACCACATCATTGGCAAGTCACCTCCTCCTCTGAAGTCTTGAACCTCTCCAAATCATCCACAATTTCTTCCAGACTTCTGTTAATGTTAATTTGACCTCCCATGAATCACACGTTTCTCAGCTTTTGACATTCCTTTCTCATTAAGCTTAATCATTTCCAGCTTTTGATCTAAAGTGAGAGATATGCAACACTTCCTTTCACTTGAACACTTAAAGGCCATTATAGGGTTATTAATTGGCCTAATTTCAGTATCGTTGTGTCTCAGGGAACAGAGAGGCAAGAGCAAAGGGAGAGCGATGGGGGAACAGCCTGTTCAGTGGAGCAGTCAGAACACCTACAACATTTATCGAGTCAATTCTGTCTAATATGAGCACAGTTCACGGCACCCCAAAACAATTAGCAGCACCAAAGATCCCTGATTACAGATCACCATAACAGACATAAAAATAATGAAAAAGTTTGAAATATTACAAGAACTACCAAAACGTGACATAGAGACACCAAGTGAGCACATGCTGTTGGAAAAATGGGACTGCTATACTTGGTCAACCCGAGGTTACGACAAACCTTCAATTTGTAAAAATTGCAGTATCTGCGAAGTGCAATAAAGTGAAGTACAATAAAACAAGTTATGCTTGTACTTTCTATACCCCGAATTGTTAACCAAAGAGAACACGAAAGGGCTAGTTTTGGTCCTTGAGCAGTCCTCTAAGGGGCCAGTTTCACTAAAGAATGAACACTATATTCGAAAGAAGTCACATAAGAAGAAGAAATAATAAATGGTTAGTATACATATAAAAAGTTGCACAATCTCAGTTCTAATTAGGAAAATAATTATTGAAACAGGAGGATACAGACATTTAAATATATTATTGTGAGAATGAAATTGGTACCATACTTGATGAGAAAAAATTTCCAATATGGGTTGAGCATCCCTAATCTAAAAATCTGAAATTCAAAATGCTCCAAAATGTGAAACTTCTTTGAACGTCGACATGTTGCGTAAAGGTCATGCTCAAAAGAAATTCTCATTGGAGCATTTCAGATTTTGAATTTCCTAAATAGGGATGCTCAACTGGTAAACAAATGCAAGTATTTAAAAATGCAAAAATATCTGAAATCTGAAACACTTTCAGTCCCAAGCATTTCAGATAAGGGATACTCTACTTATACTTACCATAATTTAAAATTCATATCTCCTTTGACCCACAATTTTATTTCTAAGAAACTGCATTCTAGTGTTTATGAACATATACACAAGGATATTTATTAAACCATTATTTGAACAAGTGAAAATTGGAGTCAAAGTAAGATATTTGTTAATAAAAAAGCTTCAGAAAATTATGGTACATTCATACGGTATATTTTATATCGAGATCCTTTATAACTATGGCTTTCTGGTGAATATACATAAAAAACTATTGTAATGAATAGGATGCATTTAGGGGATAGTAGGTAATATGCCACAAAAGAAAAGAGTAAATTACAGAACAGTATATAAAATATAATTTCATTTATTTTTAAAAAACCGCAAATGTAGAGCCTGCCAAAATTTGGGATTCCTCATCCCTCTGGGCAGGTCCCTATTTTCCTTTTCTAAAGAGATCAGCATATGAAAATCAAAGGATACAAAGAGAGAGTAGCAAGAGTTGGGGTTTTTTTTAGTATATTTTAAAAAAAAATTGTATATATCATGTGTCTGTGAAGGGGTTGTTTCGTAGTTAAACCAGGCAATGTCTTGATACCAACCACGCGACCCCTCTGCCCTAAGGTGAGCTTGCCCACTGATCTGAATGGGATTGGGCCCACAGCGGGTTCTGCTCACCAGGCAGTGAGCAGCAGCAAGAGAAGGGGCATCCGCTACCTCTGCTCAACCTCTGCCAAACTGAGCAAGCCAATGTTCCAAAACAAGAAGATATTCTGATGCCTTCTATTCGTTTCCTCAGGGCATAAATTGTGATCCCCATGGTAATGGCCAGCCTTGGCCTCTTATTTCATTTGGGACCCTGAAGGACAGACAGGTTTCTCCCCATTCTTTTGTAGAAACACAAAAAGCATGCATTGCTTTCTATACTAAGAAGCTTAAAGTAGGGAGTCTGTATATGCTTCAGAAATTCTGCTTCACTGCAGATATGAATCCTATCTCCTTGGAAGGACAACACAGGCCTGTTTAAGAATAACCGGCAATAGTTACAGCCTATTCGTCCCATCTGCTTCCTAGGAAAAATGAGAATCATTATGTAACAGTGTTAGGGATATCAGGCCTCTGAGAGGGGGTTTCCTTGAGATGTACATAGACAAAGGCCTGAAAGGAGACACAAGAAATTGTCCTTTGTGGTTACCCAGAGGAAGCAAGAATAGGGAGTATGAGGGTAGAAAGGTTTTCTGTGTGATTTGAATACTTTACAAGTATTTATTACTTCTGTCGCTAAAACTCTTTCTTTCCTGCTGAGAATTCCTGCTGTTTACTCATTGTGTGTATGTTGGAACGGACCCAAAAATATAATCTGAGGAAAATCTCGGCCCTGCATTTTCCATCCCACCCCCATGGGAAAGTTGGGTGACTTTCTGTTTAAGTATACGCACTGGTTAGGGGCTTTCCTTTCACAAGGGGCATCAATTCTAGGTTAATTATGCTTAATTGTACCACAGAACTTCCACACTTCAAGTTCTTCTTGGAAAATATAATCTTGAATTATCTGGTATTTTGGATTATTATCAAAAGATCGTGATTATTGTCAAAAGATCATGATCATTGTAAAGATCATGTTCAGGAGAGCTGCCTGATTGGAATGGGCTCATTCTCTAGTCATTCTAAATTTTGTCAGGTTTGGAGACAGATCTTTGGAGAGAATTCTTGGAACATATTGTCTCAACGCCCCTCTCCCATGACTTGGCCCTTTTCTAACCTATATTTAGCATTTTGTCAGAGTCTATATTGAGAGGTATTTTAAGAAACAGTCACATTACATTCACCATTGTATAAACTTGTAGGATTATCATTGAAAATGATGGTGTTCAGAACATAATACCTCAAAATGTGACACCGTAGCATATTGACCATTTTACACCCAAGGAATGTGAGAAACAACATGTGCAGAAGGGATTTTCTTACCTTCCCTAGAAATAGGTCATAAGACCCTCGTGTAAATGTGAGAGGTGCTCTCCTTATACCCCGAGGAAAGGAGTTTCTTTATCTCCGTAGATACAGGGACACCAAAAGGAATCTGGATGAACAGGCCTTGCTGTTTCCCCAGTTTATTACACTTAGCTCATACTTTTTCTTTATCCTATCCCATTTCTCCACAACTCTCTACTCTTCATCACACTTAGCATAAAGACTCTCAGGTTGCCGGATGTGGTGGCTTACACCTGTAATCCCAAAGTTTTGGGAGGCCAAGGCAGGAGGATTGCTTGAGCCCGAGTTCAAGACCAGTCTGGACAACATAGTCAGACCCCCATCTCTACAAAAAAAAATTAGCCAGGCACAGTGATGTACACCTGTACTCGAGGTTACTCAGGAGGCTGAAGCAGGAGATTGCTTGAGCCCAGGAATTTGAGGTTACAATGAGTTATGACTGGGCCATTGCATTTTGGCCTGAGTGACAGAGCTAGACTCTGTCTCTTAAAAAACAAAAAACAAAAAAACTCTCAGGTTTAACTGCTTCTTCAGATCTCCATTTCCTTATGAAGTCTCTTGAGCCACATAAAACTTACATTAAATAAGTGCGTATGCTTTTCCCTTGTTAATCTGTCTTCTGTTATGGTATCCCCAGCCAATGAACTAAGATAGGTAGAAAGAAAAATATTTTTCTTACCTTACAAGAACATTGTCTATACATCACAACAACATAGGAAAAGCTGGTTTGTTTTTGTGAGGAGCTGGTCCTTTTTTTACCTTACGGACCCTGTGAATCTCGTAATACCTTTGTTTTTGTCTGGCACTAGGAAACTGAGCCAAATGTATATGCGTCTCAGCACCTATAATAGGAGTTCACGGAGGACCTCTTAGTGCCTGGATATCATATTACATTATATATTTTCTAACCTAGGTATTAGCTTTTCCTACCTTTTTACTTTCCTGTTGCCCCATTTCTTCATTTATATTAGTACATTTTTCATTATTATATTTTACATATTTCTACAAACTACCTTGAATCCTTTTTTTTTGGAATGAAGGGTACTATGGGATCCATTTTACTTTGGAACATGTAATTTACTAAACTTCACATGATTCAAACCAGGATTCTAAAGTCTTCTATGAGGTTTCTGATTATACCATATTTATACTTGTGTCCTCAATACTATCATCAAACTTTATTGTCACAACTCTGGAGTGAACATGAGAGTCACACAGACCCTTATAAAGTCAATCTTGTCTAGATCAAGCTATTGTGTTTTGAGTTAGTGAAAAGAAGTTGTTAAGACCTGAATTCTAGACCTGGTTAATTTATTCATTTATGTAAATATTTATAATTCATTTACCATAGACCAGGCATCCAGGTAGGTTTTGAGGATACAATGGTAAACAAAAAATGGACAGGGCTGTGCCCTCATAGACTTTATGATCTGGAAGTGAAGACAGACATTAATTAAATAATCACACAGATGTAATTACAGGTAATTATAAGTGGTGATGGGTGTGTCGGGCTTTGGGATCATATGTTGAGGGATAATAACTTTTCTTGGAAGTCAGGGAAGACTTTTCTGAATTGAGATCTGCAGGATGGTCAGGATTTTGGTAGAGGATGGGGAGAGGCAAGAAGCATTTTGGGATGTGGAAATAGCACGTGCAAAAGCCATGTGGCAGGAGGAGCAAAATGCAATGGAGGAACTGAACGAAGAGCCTTGAGGCTAAATGCAGAACGTTTGAGGGACAGTGGCGCTAGCAGAGGCTGAGACAGATGGATGCCAGTGACTAACCAGGTGAGCTATGATAAATGACCCAATCTTTCTAAAACTATTTTCTAAGGTGCAAAACTCTGATCCTTGAGCACATGGTGATGCTGAACTACCTACTGAGCTACCAATAAAGTTACAAACAAATTTAAGCTACACTTTCTCAAGGGACCAGCATATTGGAAATTGCCCCTTACTCCAGAGGAAAACCATCTATGGAAAACAGGCCCTTGGGGAGTTTTTAAAAAAAATCAAACTATGCACAGTCTCGGGTGTAAACAGCCCTGTGATTGGTAGTAACCTGCAGGGAGCAAGTGTCTGCCCCACCCGCTTAAGGGATTTGTTAACATCCACAGAATACGTACGCACAATAGGTAAGACACTTCCAGATGTATTATTTTGTTCAATCCACACAACAATCCTGGAACATATCATTTTTTTCTATTTTAGAAATCAGAAAACTAGGGACCAGAGAAATTAGGTAACTTACCACAGATCATATAGTCAGAAAATTATAGAGCTGGGAATCAAATTTAGTCTGATCTAAATCCATACGAATAACATTCACCACAGGGCTCTCAACAAAACTAAACATGGCCCAGAATGGCCAGTCGGACCTCGCAGTGACTGTAAAGATGAGGAGGGAAGAGAGACTGGATCCACCAATCCTCATTCATCAACACACCGTAAAAGGAATCTTTTCTTCCAAGGAAATGTCCTCACTGCTGCTATTAACCCAGTCGGGTAAGGCAAGGGCATAAAATAATTTACCTGTCAAAGAAACTACATGAGAAAGTCTCCACCTTAAAAGAATGAAGTAAAACAGATAAACTCTTCTGCCTAGAGAGATAAAAGATTCTGCTTCCACAGATGGCCACGACAGGGGGTGGGTTCCGTGAAACCTGTACTCTATAAAGAGAAAGGAAATGTCACCAGACTTTCGTATCTGCAGAACTTTGTCAGAGTCTGTAAAGAGGAAGAATATAACATGGCACCAGCTGTCAATACTTCTGTTTTTAAAAAGAAAACCACCTTTGGAACAAAATGAGACCACACTGGGATGGAATAGGATGTCCTAGAGTTAGAACTTGTCTTGAGATTATTAAGAAGCAAACCCCACGATCCTGGAGTCAATGGGCAGGATCTAGTTTCAGTTTTCGGCTTGTCCTGAGATGCTCTAAATCTCTTGCCAAATTGAATCAGCACAGCATCTGTGGGTACCGATTAAGAACTCTACGTTACCTAGGAAGAGGGCAGCAGAGAGTGTCTGGATAAAAGCATCCAAAAGTGAAGGAAATTAGCCAACTCTCTAGTCATGGAGCCAAACCATTTGTTAACAGTAGGAAAAGAAAAGAGCTGCTCTGGTTGGCCCACTCCATATTCCCTGGGTGACTAGGTGTCTTTTCTTACTTCTGGCTGTCCCGAGCAGAACCCTGATTGGCCTGAGAATCACGGCTTTCTCGTAAATGTCTTTGCCGGGTGCCTGACCTCTGCTGCCCAGACCTCCTGCTGAGATGTGCTCTTACCTCCCCACCATCCTCTTGCTCACTGGGTTCTTAACCTCCTACCTGGCTTTAGGCACTCCTGGTCTCCTAATGCATTCCTTTGGGATTTCTTTGGTTGGTAACTGCATGCCTTGTTTCTGGCACACTCTAAATTCTGCCTGCCTTTGGCTTCTGGATCACTGATTTTTCCTGTCCTTTGGTTCTTGTGTACTTCTTTTTTTTTTTTTTTTTTTTTTTTGGTGATACAGTAACACAATTTTGTCCGGGCTAGCGTGCCATGGGTTCATGCCAAGCTCACAGCAATTTCAAATTCCTGGGCTCAAGTGATCCTCCTGCCTCAGTCTCCTGAGTAGCTGTGACTACAGGCACGTGCCACTATGCCCGGCTAATTTTTCTTATATATATATTTTTTTAGTTGTCCAGATAATTTCTTTCTATTTTTAGTAGAGACGGGGTCTCGCTCTTGATCAGGCTGGTCTCGAACTCCTGACCTTGAGCGATCCACCAGCCTCGGCCTCCCAGAGTGCTAGGATTACAGGCATGAGCCACCGTGCCCGTCCTCTTGTGTACTTCTTGACTCCTGTTTTTCCATGCTTGCTGGCCCACTGTCTAGGCAATACTATACTTGTAGTTACCCTCACCTACTGGATTTTTTTTTTTTTGAGACAAAATCTCACTCTTTTTGCCTGGGCTAGAGTGAGTGCCGTGGCGTCAGCCTAGCTCACAGCAACCTCACACTCCTGGGCTCAAGTGATCCTCCTGCCTCAGCCTCCCAAGTAGCTGGGACTACAGGCATGAGCCACCATGCCCGGCTAATTTTTCTATATATTTTTAATTGTCCAATTAATTTCTTTCTATTTTTAGTAGAGACGGGGTCTCGCACTTGCTCAGGCTGGTTTCGAACTCCTGAGCTCAAACAATCCGCCCGCCTTGGCCTCCCAGAGAGCTAGGATTACAGGCATGAGCCACGGCGCCCGGCCTGGATTTTTTTTTTTTACCTGTTTTTGCAAAGCACCACCATTGTTCACAATCCCAGAACTGACATTTATTTAGAGCTGGAGTGGAGCAATCAAGAGGAGATGCCTTTTTGGAAAGAGGAAATGCAGGGTTAAAGTGCAGGCCAGCTTAACCTTTAGAAATGAATCTCAGGAAGGCAATAATGGAGAATATAAAGTGAAAAATATCTGAATTCAAATAGAAA
>CAUYSK010074465.1:0-15771 GCA_963575035.1 Avahi laniger | reverse complement strand
GGTGAGGCATTTCCGGGAAGTGGTCCCTGCCCAGAGCCTGGACCTCGATGGCGCTCAGGGCCACAAGCTTGGGGCTGGTTCCTGGAGCCATCAGACTCATCCCATGTCACTGTGGCCACATCCGCCCTTGGGCGGCCCTGGGCTTGGTGGGGTCTAAGAGGCCAGGTCCTGGCCTGGGGGACTGCAAGCACTGTGTCACTCTCCCTGGAGCTGCCCAAGAGCTAAAGGTTCCCAGGGTCCCTCGGCACCCCCATTAGCACGGGGACCCACCCAAGGCCCGGGGAGCCTGGTGTAACTCAGGGCTGGGCTAAGCCAGGGGTGCTCAGATGGGCGCTCACATCACCCTGACGGGCCGGGGGAGGCTCTGCCTGCAGTCAGCGTGGGAAAGAGGCCACTCTGGGGAAAGAAACTGAGGCACGGTGGGATGTGTCTAAGGAGGAGCTGGTCCTGCAAGGTTGAGCAGACCTGGGCCTGGGGCATAAACAGGTGGCCTCTGAGACTCAGTTGACACTCTTAATAATAACAGCAAAAATACTAATGATAACGATAGTAACCATTTATCGAGCACTTACTCTGTGCCAAGCCTCTTTATATGGATTCTTTTATTTCATCTTCAAAATGGGTCTGCTATTGCCCCTATTTTACAGATAGGAAAACTAAGGCACAGAGAGGTTGAGTGACTTGTCCACAGTCACACAGCTAGCAAGTGGCAGAGCTGGCATGTGAACCCAGGCAGTCTGGCTTCGGAGCCTGCACCACTCAGCACCTGGTGAAAAGCCATTTGCTTCCAGACATGTACAGAAGGGCAGGCGATGCCCCTGGGAACACTTTCCCTGGGGGAGTCCCATTCCAGTTCCTTCCCTGCGACATTCAAGGCTATAAAATCTGTCTGATGGCCTGGGGCAGGGCCCTGAGAGTCTTGGGGGCTGTGCCTCTGTGGTGCCAGGCATGCCTGGGACATGGCCCCCGAGGGTGACAGCACACAGCTGCAGTGGGGAGATAGACAGTGGCCCCAGGGGCTCGCCCTTCCTCTGCCGGTCACTCAGCAGGCACCGTTCTGCAGGTGGGGGCATCTGCAGCTGGCACTTCGTGTCCATGGTGACTGCAGCAGTTTTGAAGTCGATGGTCTCTGAGCACATGCCAACAACGCCCCCTGGTGTCCATCGTTGGAAAAGCACTGGCTTTATGAGCTGTCTCCCACACATGGCCTGAGCTTGGGATTTAGGACCCACACCCTCAGGCCTACAGGGGAAATTCAATCCCACCCAATCCTCAAATACCCGGGTCACTGGGGCCCAGCTGGCTCAGCTGGAGGGGAAAGAGGCATTCCCTTCTGGCCCCCAGGAAACCCTATGGGCTCAGCTGCTGGTCTGAGTGGCCTATAGGGATCTAGGAGCACTGCAGGAAGAGCTCTGGAAAGGACCGAACTTCCTGATCTTTGGGCGATGGTGGCATTGGAGTTGGACCCCTGGGCAGAACTGGACTTCCCAATCTCTGGGGAGGGTGGGCTTGGACTTGGAGTCATCATAGTTTAGGGAGTTAAAGGAAAAGCGGCCTCAGGCACAGGCTAGCAAGGTCTCAGACACTAGGCGGGTCTCTAAGACCTGGGCTGGGGGCCCCAAGCCGGGATGCTACCTGGCCCTCCCCGGGAGGAAGGTGGCGGGGCCAGGCAGGTGCTTCTGGGGCAGGCAGGTGGAGGTCGTGGGATTCTCATCCCACCCCGACGCTCTCCCTGCTGGTGTTATTCAATCTTTACAAAGCCCCTGGGCGCGGCAGGACCAAGCATTTGCCCCCATGTCACATACATGGAAATGGAGGGTCCGTGAGAAATGACAGGCCCAAGGACATACAGTGAGACTCAGAGCCAGGCCTTGAAATGTGGCCTCCTGGCGCCCAGGCCAGTGCTCTGCCCACAGGCCTGGCCAGCTGGGCCCGGGCACCAGGACAAAGTTTGCCACCCCCAGGTGGGCTCGGCCCTGCCGCAGAGCAGAATGTCAGGGGGTGGCAGAGCAATGCCCTGCACTCGGCGCCTGGGGAGGCCACGGAGGTAGAAGAGGCTCCCTGGGGGACACAGTGGCCTCGGGGGTCCAGAAGCAGGCCTGCCACCTTCTCTGGTGGGAGCCGGGGCCTTGGTCTGCAGGCAGCCAGGGAGGCTGGGGCTCGAGGCCAGGAGGCCCTGACTATGGCGTCGCCTGGGAGGAGCTGAAGGCCTCCATCTCTGCCTGGGCCTCCGCCTCCGAGCGGCACCTCTGGGAGCAGAACCACAGGAAGAGGAAGAAACCTGCAAGCAGAAGGCGGGTCGTTGGGAGCATCGTGGGGCAGCTCGGGGCCTCCCGGGAACCCGAGACTCCTGGGCTGCAGGGAGCTGGGCCTCCCCGGGGCCCACGAGTAACTCCCAGACTCTCTTGCTGTCGCTGGCGGCCCAGTCGCTGGTCCGCAGGGTGCCTTTGTGCACATTAGACGGCAGCGCCCTTGCCCTGGGTGGGTGCAGCCCTCCCGGCGGGCTAGCGGAGCCGAGGGCTGGATCTCAGCCCCCACTCACCCTTCACCTTGGCAGCGAACATCCCTCCAGCCGTCCACCCCCTGCCCCGGGCCTCCCTCCAGGCTGCCCGCACCTACCGTAGAGCGAGTTGAAGGTGGTGAAGAGGAACAGCTGGGGCAGCAGGAAGACGCCAAAGGACAGGAAGGCCAAGGCCCAGGTGGTGCCCAGCAGCACGGTGAGGCCCAGCACGGTGACGGTGTCCCGGCAGGCCCGTGCGCCCCGCACCTCCGCCCGCGCCCGCAGCCTGCGCAGGGCCCGCAGCGCCCAGGCCAGCACCACCAGGTTGAAGAGGCACGTGAGGCCGCCGTAGCCCATGACCAGGACACCGCGCACCAGGGGGCTCCGCACCCAGCATCTGCGGGGGGGGGGGGGGCAGGCTCGCTGTGGCTCCGAGGCCAGCCAGGGAGACCAGAGTCAGCAGGGCCTCTGGACTGCTCCAACCTGGCCCAGGCCCCGGCTCAGACCCGGCTGTTCTCGCCTGACTGCACATGCGGTGAAGCCCCTCGCCCAGCTTTCCGGCCAGGCCGCCGCAATAGGACACACCTGCCACCTAGATCCCCTTTCTGAAGCTCCGCCTTTCCAGCCACCGCGGTTTCTCTCGGCCTCCATGCTTTCATCCACCTGAAAACTCTTCTCCCAGCTTCCACAGCCAGCCCAGCGCCAGCTTGGGCGACCTTCTATCGGATCCTTGGCCTGGGCCCCTTTCCTGGAGACATCCCCTTGCACCCCACCACGGGGCTGTCTCCTTGTCGCCATCTTTGTGCGAGGGGACACCCCTCCCCAGGAGACTCCCCTCACCTGGACTGGGCAAACACGCACCTCCCAGAGTTCAGAGCCAGACAGCCTGGCCTGACAGTGGCCCAGCTCTGGTCTTTCAGGCCTCTGCCTTCCCAGGACACCTTCAAGACAGGCGCCACCTGTTACCCAGTTGGACACGGTGTCACATGCTTTGCCTGGATGAGCCCGTGTAATCTCCATAACAACCCCATGAGGCAGATGCATGATCATCCCCATCCTACAGATGGGGAAACTGAGGCTCTGGCCCAGGAGCACACGCTAGTAAGAGGCTGAAGCCCGGTTGTCTGAGCTCGGAGCCTGTGCCCCAACCGTCACAGTCACCTGCTCAGGTCCCCCTCGTGGCCTCCTGCTCCTGCAGTCACAAGGGTCCTCGAACATTATTTCTGGATTCATCCAAGTTGAGTATGGTTGTGGGTCACTCATTTTCACTGCTAGATAATATCCTAGCAGTGGCGGCTCTACCACAGTTTATTAACCCAGTGTCCTACCCATGGACATTTAAATTATTCTCGGGGTTTTTTTATTGTTGTTTGTGTTTAGGAATGCACATATATGTAGTAAGCGATTTTTAAAGTGTAGAATGAAAGTCACAAGATCCAGGGTAATCGTCTCCTGAGGGCAGAGGGAAGAGTGAGAAAGACCCAGGGAGAGGCCAGCCCTGAGGGCTGAGTTCTGTAATGTCCCTGCGTCACCGCGCTTCCTGTCTTGCGGATGCGTCACCTAAGCTCTTTGGTCCTTGTCACATTATATAACAAAATGCGTCTCCGGAGAGTCCTAAGTCACACCTGCTCCAAGACACCGACCCGACCCTCACAGTGAGGGGTTAACCCCACCTCCGCACCCCGTTCTGCTGGGTGGGGCCCGGGCTGGGGGACGGCTCCAGAGCCAGCCTGCCTGACACCAGACCCCAGCTCTGCCACGGGCCAGCCGGGCTCCGTGGGTGGGATTCGTAAGCCGTCTTTGCCTCCGCTGCCCTGACTGTGGAATGGGGCTGACTCTAGGACCCATCCCGCGTTGCAAGGATCGACAGGCTGTACCCAAGGTCTGCCAGAGTCAGGCCCTGGGTGACAACGAACTTGCGTCAGCCCAGGAAGGAAAAAGCCTCCATGGCCAACTGCTGGTAATGGGCCCGTGGAGGTATCTCCGTCTGTGTTTGGCTGTTAGAAATGTTGCATAATATTAATAATAAAAAGCTTAATGTCCTATGGCACAGAGAGAGGCAGCAGAGTCTGTCCTGGGTCCCCAGGCCAGAGCCTGGGCGGGCAAGGTGGCCTGCAAGGGAACAGGGTCAAGGGTAGGCCACGGAGGCCTTTTCCTTCCTGGGCTCACGCAAGTTCATTACCGCCGAGGGCCGACTCTGTGGCAGAGCCGGGGTGTGGTCTCAGGCAGGCTGGCTCCAGAGCCTGTCCCCCAGCCCAGGCCTGGGAGCCAGAGGACGGGGGCATGGCTGGTGGCCACGTGTTGCCAGGAGGTGGGAGGCCCAGCTGCCCCGGCCTTGGAAGCTGGTGAGCGGTGCCGGTTTCCTGGAGCTAGCCGGCACAGAACACGAGCCTGCCCCTGCAGGGGACCTGAACACGAGCCTGCCCCTGCAGGGGACCTTCGGGGTCCAGCAGAAGGGACGCGGCGAAGCCCCCGCGAACCTCCCCCTGTCTAAACCTCAGCTCTCTTTCTGCCCACAGCCAGTGCCCTGCTTACAGGACGCCCCGTTTGCAGCCCAGGCTCACGCCGCGGCCCCTCTGCCAGAGCCAGGAGCCCACTGCGCCCCGAGGGCACTCACATGGACGTGTTCTGGAAGGCCGTGCCGTTTTCCTGGCTGCTGGAGATGGTGCAGGGTCCGTACGCCGAGCTCTCCACAGCGAGGGGAAGCAGAACCAGGAGGGCCGGGAGCCCTGAAGGGGGACAGAGGCTCAGGAGGCCCTGAGAGGGGCTGGCCCGCGGTCCCTGGGGCCACCAACCAGAACTCCACTGGGCCAGGGAGGCGGGGAGGAGGCTGCGCCCCCAGCCCCCGCCACGTGGCCCAGCTTCAGAGCGATGTGCCTGGCGGGCTTGGAGGAGGCCCTTCTCCGAGGGGACGTTAGTGACGCTCTGGGACGGAATGGCGGCGGTGGGGACAGAGGGTTGGGGAACTGGTGAGGCACTAAGACAAGAAAGAAAGGGGCTAGGAGGTGCCCGAGGTGGCAGTGACGGCGCTGTTGGAGGCGGAGGTGACGATGGCGGTGACGCAGGCAGAGGTGGCGACGAGAAAGGTGACGTAGAAAGTGGCGGTGGACGCTGGCAGGCTGATGGCTGGAGGTCATGTGGTGGTCCCGGTGAGGAGGCGGGGAGGAAGAGAGGACAGGAGGGGACAGCGCCCCGCCCGGCTGGAGGCCGCACGAGGGGAGCGATGCCGAGCGTACCCCAGCCCAGAGCGCAGAGCTTGAGCACGTAGCGGCGGATGTAGACGTTGTAGACGCGCCCGAGGAGAAGGTAGAGGTTGAAGCCCTCGATGGCCATCCAGGTGAGGCAGCTGAGCAGCGCGTAGTGCAGGGCGGCGGCCAGCGCCACGCACAAGGACGCGGGCGCGGTGGGCGGCGCCGGCGCGGGGCTCAGGAGGAAGGCGACGTTCAGCAGCAGCACGGAGGCGTGCAGGTTCGCGTGGATGCGTGCCGTGGCGTCGCTCTGCCTCCTGTGGACGCAAGCATGGCCCTCGTGGCCTGGGGGCGTCACCCAGGCGGCGCTCCCCGCTGGGCTCATGGATTCCCGATGACGGGAAACTGAGGTTGCGCGGGGATCCCACGGCGGCCACGCCTTGAGGCCGTTCTGCCTCCCAGCCCCGCCCCCTGACAAAGGCCAGCCGTTCTGGGGACAAGTGGGGAAGCAGCAGGGCCATGGCAGGGGCATACCTGGCGCGGAAGTGCAGCAGGACAGTGAGCAGCGAGGCCACGATGGAGACGCTGCAGCCCACCAGGGAGATGTAGGTGAGAGGCGCCAGCAACTCTGCAGGGACCGGGGCCGGGGAGAGTTGCTGCGGGAGGAAGCGGGGCTGGAGCCCAGAAGCACGGGAACACCCTCCTAGGCTGAGTGGCAGGGACCTCCCGGGTCCTCAGCTCCAAATCCCCTTCGTCATAAGCCCAGCCACGGTCCTGACTGGAACAAGGCCATGGCAGACAGGGCCACTTTTGCCACCCGTAGCTCCCACCTCCCCTTCCTCTATGCGAGCGTCCCCTCCCCACTCTCTACGCACCCCGCAGCAGGTGGGGGGTCCACCAGTTCTCCCACTGTATGCAGACAGGTGCACCAGGCCTGGCCTATCAGAGCCCTCTCTTCTCCTGCCCACAATTATTGATGCAGGATGAGCACGTGGTTAGCAGAATCGGGCAAGAGAAGCCCTCATTCCACTGGCCTGAAAGCTAGTAGGGCATAAGCCTGGAACTGCTGGCAGCCATATTATTATCCCATAAGGAGGGAGACCCCATCTGAGGCCTAAGCCAGCACAGAGCAACCACAGTTGAGGGACAGACATAGATGCTATATTAGAGATATTGAGCCCCTGGATCAAACCATGCCTGAAGCCCAACCCAGCCTTTTCAGAAACATGAGGCCATAAGATTTTTTCTTGTTTTGTTTTTGTTGGTTTTTTTGGGGGGGGGTATTGCTTAAGCTCATTTGAGTTGGATTTTGTGGCCCTTGCCTCAGCTTTTGCCTTGCTCCTCTTCTACAGACATGGGGTCCTCCGCAGGTCTGAACTCCCTCACCCCGGCTGGACGCGTGCATACCATGAGAACCGCGAAGTAGGTGAGGTGGTTGCAGTGGCAGAGCACCTGGGAGGGTGAGGGCTGCGCTGTACGACAGCCCTCAGAGCTCCAGGCCCCCCAGTGGCGCTTGCTGGCTCCCTCCTTCCAGAAGACACAGGTCACTGTGTAGCCTTCCTGAGGGGAGACGCTGGGGTCAGCCAAAGGGGTGCAGATTGGGGTCTGGGAGTCCTGGGTGTCAAATGTGACTCGACTGCACAGTTGTCAACACTTTGCCAGGCACTGGCTGGGCTTTGGCATCGGGGCATCCTAGATTCCAGCCCCACCTCCAACATGGACTCTCAGAGTGACCTGGCAAGTTGCTGGGCTGCTTTGAGCCTCAGTTTATTCATCTGTAAAATGGGATCATTTATACCCAAGTCACAAGGATGGTGGGAAAACTAAAGGCAACATGGACTCTTGAGTGCTCAGCTCTGGCCTTTTATACAGTCGGTGCTCCATAACCAGCTGTCCCCACCCCTCCTCCCTGTGGGGGACGACGATGGCCCAGGCCCTTGACCAGTGGGGGAGAGACAAACTCACCCACAGACAACCCCGAGGCCAAGCCATGTGGGCGGAGAGGTGGGGAAACGACACAGGCGGTGCCACAGAAAACCACGGAGGAAGGGGCAGGGGTGTCCCAAGGAGTGAAGGGGAGATGGGGGCACCGAGGCCTGAGAGGGCATGTTGATGTCAACAGACGTGCTGCAAGGGCATTCCAGGTGGGGGGAACAGCAGTGGCGAGCGCCCAGAGTGGTGAAAGGAAAGGATGATGGTGAAGTTCAGAGTCCCAGTGAGGCTGAAGGGGAGACAGCCAGGGAGCAGCGGCTCTGGGCTTTGCAGGAATGCCAGGGACAGGGAGCAGCGGCCCTGGGGTATGTGCCCCCAAAAGCCCCCTCCCTCGTTCTGGCATCAGTATCTGCACTTCCCTTTGGAACACACTGCTCCACCCCAGACCCTGGGCCATGTGACCCAGGACTGGCCAATCCACACATGCCATCCCCCTGGGCACAGGGATGGACACATGACCCTCTGAACCTTTAGGACCTTGGGACCCTGAGTTACAGTCATAGAGAACAGCCTGCTTGGAAAATGGGACAGAAGTCAGGCACTCCAGCACCCATCCTGCCACAGAATAGAAAGCCAAGGCAGACGGCCATTGCTGAGAGAGGGAGAGAGACTGAGCCATGGTGGCAGCGCATCCACTCCTGGATCCAGCCATGCCTGAAGCTGGCCCACTCCTGGACATTTCATGTGAGCTAATAAATTCCCTTTGTGCTTCAGCTGGCTTGAGCTGGTCTTCGAACACTTGCAACTGAAAGAATCCTGACTACTGCAGTGAGTGAAAGCTTTTTCTGTCTTATTTCTATGGTAGGAATTTTCAAAGTGTGATAAATTTAAAACAATTTGTTTCCAAGACGGTTCCGTAGGTTTGCATTTGGTCAAAGCAATGTTCAGGAGGAGAGCCGCAGAGGGGCAGGGGCGGGTGGAAACGGGGACACGCCCAACAGTACCAGGCTTTGGTTGTGCCAGAAGCTGATGTTGACCGGATCTGTCAGGTTGTTCACACGTCCGTGGCTCAGCCGGGCCCCCAGGACGTAGTTATTGAGCAGAGAGGAGTTGTTGTCATCCTGGAAGGGCGGCAGGAGAGGGGTTGAGTGGAGGGGACTCGGAGGGGACTCGGACCCTGCACGAGGTCCGAGTCTCTCCTCCCTGGACGAGAACGGGCAGCATGACTTCCATGCGTGTAGCGTGGGCCGGCTGCCCGGCCTCTGCTTACCCGACCCGGCTCCATCTCCCATTGGCTCAATGTGTCCCAGCCTCATGCCCCCCACCCCCCACTATCCTGTCAGAGCCAATGTTGACAGCGCCTTCTCCAGCAGCCCTCCCGGACTGCCACTGGGAACGCCCCGACCCCACCCTGACTCGTGCGTGTCTCTGTCGCTATTGCCATGATCAACCTAGCACTAACACTACATCTCTAGGGTCCTTGTCTAAGCATCGAGAGAGGGAGTTCTCTGAGGGCAGGGACCTTGTGCCTTCTTGTCTGTGTCCCGCCTAGGGACGAGCACACAGTAGGTTGGTTAGATCGCATTTCCAGATTGCAAGTGTGCCTTCCTACCATTCTGCTAAAGCTGGTAGGGAAACTGAGACCAGAGGGGCACAATGGCTGGCTAGGACGATGCAGTGGGCGAGTCCCATGTCGTGCCGGTCCCCACCCAGAGGCCAGGCAGTGGCATGGACGATGCCTGCAGTGCCCCGAGAAGGGCCAGTGACCACCCCCCTTGGCTCGCCGTCGCGCTGACCTTGAAGAAGGAGTCTGTGAAGAAGTAGACGCAGATGAGCCGCAGCTCCCTGGGGCCGGTCCTGCAGGCGTCCCGGGTCAGCTCAGCGGGGAACTGCATGGCGTGGTGGTCCTGGGCCTGCCCAGGGCCGCGGACAGGCTGAGCCTGGTGTCCAAGGCCTGCACACCTGGCCCCGACGCCTTCGCCGCCCCCCACTCCCCACGCAACCTTCCGCCCTTACCCCGGGCGGTTCCTTCCTCCAAGCCTCCAGCTGCAGGACCCTCTCCTCCCAAACTTCCCAGCTCCCAGGCCTTCCCTCCAGTCTTGAATTTGCGGTATTTACTCCACCCTGCTGGGGCCCCTGAGGATGGAGCCATCTCAGCACCGGGCACCAGCCCCAGCCAGACAGCCTCCGGGATCGCACCAGGGTCCTAAAAGGAGCCCAGATTCCCTGCCTCCCCCAGGAACCTCCTCCAGCCAGAGCAGGAAGAAGACACTGTCCTTGCAGGGCCACAAAGCCGCTCCCTTTCTGCTGTTCACACAAGGAATGTCAGCCCCATTTGAGAGACACAGCCTAGGTTGCGGGGTACGGGGAGGGGGCAGCAGAGCCTGAGGAAAGGCCAGACCTCAGACCCCTGGAGGGCTTCTAGGATGGAAGCAGCTGGCCCCTGAGCCCCACCCCGACCCGCTCCGCCCCTAACCTGGGGAACCGGCTTCAGAGCGGCACTGCTCAGCGAGAGACCCGCAAAGTCACAGCCCAGCTTGAAGGCCAGAGACTGGATGGTGCTTGTCTGCAAGGTCAGGTTGTAGCCCCCGAGGCTCACGTTCAGCAGCCTCTGCTCCAGGATGTGGACTTGCCTGCGGGCCGGAGGAAAGATGGCCAGGTAGGGCAGAGCCAGGGCAGGGGGTGCTAGACAGCCCGGGAGGGCAGGGCCTCCCCATCCCACACTCGTCACTCCCAGCTCCAGAGCTTTGCACACACAGTGTCCCTGGCACACTCTAACCTCCCATCCCACCCCAGCCATCCCCTTCTTCCAATTGATTCTTGTTTAGGTCCCAGTTTGTTGTCACCTCCTCCAGGAAGGTTTCCATGACTGCTCCCCGCAACTGAGTGAAGAGTATCTGTGCTTCCCAGTTGCAGTTCTTAGCCCTGACCAGTCATCAGCACTGGCCTCTCACCCAGAGTTGCTTGGTCTTTGGGTCACAGACCCTGGAGAGCCCAGCCAGAGTCTCAGAGCCCTTCCCAGGAAAATGCACAGAGACCCACGATGCTACACCTAGTTTCATGGCATCCACGACTAGGGGCCCCCACCCTAGACAATACACTCCGTGAGGGCAGTGACATGTCTATCCTGCGTCCTGAGAGCCTCGTGCCGGGTATGCAGTAGGTGCTCAATAAACGTGCCGAAAAATGAACGGTTAAGAGTCTACACTGGACCAACCCTGGACGACTGACTCAGGGTGCAGGCTTGGGGCGGGAGGCACAGCTGACCCCAAGCAGGAGAGGAAGTCACCCGACTCACTGAGCAAGAGAGGGGGTGCTGCTGCGGCCCCTGGGGGGCCCCTCCATCTTCTCCATCCAGCGCAGAAGTTCTCGCGGTGCCTCTGTGAGAGCAAGAGTCACACCTCCCCTTCAGCTGTCCCCCGGCCCCCGGCCTCTGAGACGTCTAGTTCACCAGCAGTTCCTGCCGCCCCAGGAAGCCCAAGTGTCCCCTTCCAATCTCCCTTGCTGCGAAGCCTCCGCCTTTCGCATCGCAGCGTGGCCGGGGCCAGGGTGCCCCCAGGACAGAGGAGCCCTCTTACCTGCGGTCGCGTTCTGGAAAGTCTGAAGGCACAGGCAGAGGAAAAGGGCCCCGCAGCGATCCATGCCCTGTGCCCGGGGCTCCTCCGAGGACTGGCTCCTGCCCTGCAAAAGGCGCCTGCCGTCACCCTAGCGGTAAAAGAGCCACCTCTGACTTCTAGGCACCTCACAGGTCCCAAGGGTAGGACAGGCAGCCTTATTCGATCCTCACTACTCCTGCCTTTCACAGAGGAGGAAACTGAGGCTCGGAGGGCAAAGGGTCTTGCTTTGCTTTAAGCTGCCTGAAGCCAGGTCTCCGTGACTCCGGAATCCTCCACCACGGAATAACGGTGCCATTAGCTCTTTCTGAGACGCTCCCTCTCCCAGAAAGCGGTCCCTGTGGGGGCTCCCCCAGGGCGCTGACCTTA
Source organism: Avahi laniger (assembly GCA_963575035.1). Classification (NCBI taxonomy): domain Eukaryota; kingdom Metazoa; phylum Chordata; class Mammalia; order Primates; family Indriidae; genus Avahi; species Avahi laniger. Next base: position 4,168 of record CAUYSK010074465.1, on the reverse strand, counting down.
CCCAGGGGGACGCTGCCTGGGAGCCAGCAACATGTGACCCCGTCCAGCCCTGTCATTAACTCTCCATGTGGCTTTAGGTAAAAGTCTGTTTCTCTCCGCCCTCATTTTTCTTGGTTTCAAAATGAACGAATAAACTTCTGCTTAAATATAGCAAATTTATGTCTGCCTCCCGAAACCCCACTAAAATGAGAATGAATGAATCAAATAGGCTCAAAGCCACAAAGAGGGCGCAATGGGAAAGAAGACCAGAGACGGGAGATAGCAGCAAAACTTTGCAAGCTACAGAGCAGGTGGCCCCCTGGGAAGAAATTTACCAGACCATGAAAAGTTGAACCCAAGTGCCCACAGCGGGGAGAGGTGTGGAGTCGAGGGGCAGGAGGGGAGGATGAGGAGAAGCCGCATAGCCTTGGAAGCACCTGAGAACTGGAGGCACCAGGACCCTCTGAAGTGCAGATGAAGGATGAGGCCAAAAAACAGGATGGTTGGTTGCGAGTGTTTAAAATGTCCAACTCAGTCCCCAGATCTCCTCTGTCACCGGGGTGTTCGGGAGCCTCGTCACCACCCTGCCATCCCCAATCCTGCTGCGACACAAAGTTCACGCCCTGGAGAAGGACAATTGGGGTGACGGGGATTAAGTGATACCCCCTCCCCACTTCCTCCCCTACTCAGCTTCCAGAAGGCTGCAGCAGCCAGGGTTATGCCACAAGACAGGAGAAAAGTCTTCTCTGAAGAACTGACCATTCCAAGAAAAGTACTCCCATAGCTAGTGACATTTTGATGTTCCTCGACGTAATGGCCAAGACTTAACTTACCGTGAAGCTTCACCAACACCACCCCCCCAAGCAAGTAAGTTTTCAATGCTCCTCTCTTAAAGATGAATGGTCAACCAAGGATTATTGGGTATCTTAAAACATGCACCCCTTCTTGAAAAGGTGCTGCAGGATGCGTTCCAACAAAATGAGGCAGTAAATCATGAAAGAAGACACAGAGTACAGGAAACCCCACCGGGGGAGAGGTGAAGCTACTGCCCAGAAAACGTGTGATGGAAAGGCCCAGGTTAATGGTTGAACAGCCAGACTAGGCACTTCCCATCCAGAGGGAGCAGGAGAAAAGAAAGTTCCAGAAGGAAGGTCTTGATGAAAAAAAGAAAGAGGAGGAAAAGGAGAATATATAGACTGACAGGTTTGAGCATGTGGAAAAATTATTTTCAAAGATGTCTTAAGAAAGCTTGCAAATAAAAAAGAAGCAACTAATTTCAAGATAACCAAGTTGTATAAGTAAGAAAATGTCATCTTCCTACACTACCTGCTTTAATATGGAATAACTTTTATATAGTCATAATAGAAACATTAAACAGGAGATTTATTTTTGAAATTGTGTAAAAACCATATTCAAATGATTTTCACTTCCACTTAGAATGCTGAAAGCCACAAGGGAACATCACTCCCTTCATGACAATGGAAAAAGCCAAATTATGTACAAAATCGATTTTTTGAACTCAAGGCAGAGCTGAGGTCACAAGATAACCAAGTAAACTTGTTTCTAATGGCAATTGGAACACACTACCTTTGATAGATAAAACACAAGATATGTTTCACCTTTGGTACAGCATGTAAGGAGTAAGAAATTGCCACAAAAATAGATAAGAAGAAAACAACCGATATCTTAATGAATTCTTAATGGCTGAACGTGAGCTAGAGTGGCAGTTTAGAATCCCTGGGAGACTGTGCCCCCAGACAGCTTCTTCCCACAGTGCTCCGCGGGGTGCTCATGAGAATGATTGGGGGTGGGGCAGGATCAGAGCGAGGCCCCATGGGGACACAGGCATGCCGGACCTGCCAAGGCTTCAGGGTGCAACAGGGGTAGCTGGAGAAGCCTGTCTGAGCTCTGGGCATAAAGACAAGGTGGTAATTGGCTCCCGCTGAGAGACTGACACCTGCCTCCTGGCCTCACTTTGATGCGAGACCTCCATCCCTCCATCCCTCCATCCCTGACCTGCTACCAGGCAAGTGTCTACAGCCTCGGGTGGAGGAGTAGAAATCCTCCCAGCCCACCCTTGCACTGATACTAAGCAAAAGCCATCTGACACTGGCCGGGAACAGGAAATCCAGGAATGCCCAGGATTCCGCACTGATACGCGGCAGAGGGCGGCGGCTGCGGCTGCTGCTGGGAGAACAGAAACCTCACTCATACTCAAGATGCCCCCATCAGTAAGGCAGAGCTTGGCTCCCATGGGGGTGAAGGGCAAGACTCTTGCACCCGCACTGAATAGGAGGCAGAGACTATCAGAAACCAGAAGAAAAACAGGAACACTAAGAAATCCCCGCTCCTGCGGCTCATGCTCAGGACTTCTTCAGATGGACAAGGAGGTACAGAACTCATTGCGACCAGATCTGCACTAAAAAAAACACCAAAGGCAGTTCTTAGGGCAGAAGGAAAATTATACCAAATCGAACTTTGGATTAACACAATGAATGAAGAGTATTAGAATTTGTAAAAGTGTGTCAACTATAAAAATTAATGTCCTTAGTTGTAATTAATATCTAATGTAAAAATAGTAACGATGTTTTGTGGGGATCATAATATATGTAGAAGTAAAAATGTAACACAAAAATAACACAAAGGGCAGGAGGGAGGAAATGGACGTACTCAGTTGTAAAGTTCTTACACTCTATTTTATAGTGCCGTAATATTATCTGAAAGTCAATTGTGGAAAGCTAAAGATGTATATTGTAAACCATGCCCAGCTCCTTGTAAGGCTGAGGCAGGAGGATCACTTGAGTCTAGGAATTCAAGGTTACAATGAACTGTAATCTCATTCCAGTAGAGAAAAAAAAGTGGAATAGGAAAAACAAACAAATAAAACTTTTTAAAAAGGGCAGGGCAAGGAAAGAGGAAAAAAACAAAAAAGGTGGGACTAATAGAAATCCAAGAATAAGATAGTACGAACATATCCAAATACATCAATAATTATAATAAATATAAATGGACTAAACTGACCACAGGAAATTAAACTAGAAATCAAAAACAGAAAGATGCCTAGAAATTCCCCCAAAGATTTGGGAATTAAATAATACACTATTAAGTAACCCATGAGTCAAAGATAAAATCACAAGGGAAATTATAAAATATTTTCAACTGAATAAAAATGAAAATACAACACAATATTTGTGGGATGCAGCTAAAGCAATACTTAAGGAAAAATTCATAGCATAAAATGCTTATATTAGGAAAGATAAAGGATTTCAAGTCAATGATCTCAGCTTCCCCATATTAACAAATATAAAAAGAAGAGAAAATTAAGCCCAAAATAAAAAGAAGGGAGAAAATAATAAAGGAAGAGTATAGATCAATGAAATAGAAAAGGAATAGAGGAAAATCAATGAAACCAAAATCTAGCTACTTGAAAAGCTTAATAATATTGATAAATCTCTAGCCAGAATGATAAAGAAAAAAAAAAAGGTACAATTACCAATAGCAGCAATAAAAGAAGGGATATCGCCACAGAATCTACAGACATTAAAAAGATAAGGGAATAATATTAACAGTTTATGCCAACAAATTATATAACTTAGATGAAATGGGAGAATTTCATGAAAGACACAAACTGCCAAAGCTTACTGAAGAAAAAACTGGATAATGGAAATAGCCCTTAATGTATTAAAGGAAGTAAGTTTGAAGTTTAAAAACCTTTCCACAAAGAAAATAGGCCCAGATGGCTTCCCTGGTTAATTCTTCCAAACATTTAAAAAGTGATAGTTCCAATGATACAGAAAATCTTACAAAAAACACAAGACAAAAACAGTAATAATAATAATTGAAACATATCCCTTCAGAAAATAATGGGAAGGATGCTTCCAAAGTCATTTTATGAGGACACTATCACCATAGTACCAAAACTGGCCACAGACATTAGAAGCACAAACCAATGTCGCCCATGACTATAGATCCAATCTCAATCAAAATCACTGCAGAATATTCTGTAGAAATGGGCAAGCTGATTCTAAAATTTATATGTGAAAGCGAAGGATCTAGAATAGCTAAAACAATTTTGAAAAAGAACCAAGTCAGAGGACTCACACCGTCTGATTTCAAGGCTTAGTCTAAAGCTACGATAATCAAGACAGTGTGTTATTGGCGTACGGATAGACATGGAGACGAAAGGAAA
>CAUYSK010074462.1:0-13069 GCA_963575035.1 Avahi laniger | reverse complement strand
GGCGTCAGCCTAGCTCACAGCAACCTCAAACTCCTGGGCTCAAGCAATCCTCCTGTCTCAGCCTCCCAAGTAGCTGGGACTACAGGCATGCGCCACCATGCCCGGCTAGTTTTTTATATATATATATATATATATATATATTTAGTTGTCCAGATAATTTCTTTCTATTTTTAGTAGAGACGGGGGTCTCGCTCTTGCTCAGGCTGGTCTCGAATTCCTGACCTTGAGAGATCCACCTGCCTCGGCCTCCCAGAGTGCTAGGATTACAAGTGTGAGCCACCGTGCCCGGCCTTACTTACCATTTTTAAGTGTACAGTTCAGTAGTGTTTAAATAATTCACATTGTGTATGATCAATCTCTAGAACTCTCTTCATCTTGTGAAACTGAAACTCTAAATCCATAACAATTACTCAATCTCCCCTCGCTCAGCCCCTGGCAACCATTGGTCTACTTTCTGTCTCTGTGAATTGGACTGCTCTAAGTATCTCACATTAGTTTGTAGAATCAGACAGTATTTGTCCTTTTGTAACTAGCTTATTTCACTTAGTATAAAGTCCTTGAGGTTCAACCATGTTATAGCACGTGCAGAATTTCCTTCCTTTTTAATGCTGAATAATATTCCATTGTATGTAATATACCATTTTGTTCATCCATTCATCTGTTGATAGACACAGTTGCTTCTACCTTTTGGCTACTGAGAATAATGATGCTAAACACAGGTGTAAAATATCTCTTTGAGACTCTGCTTTCAATTCTTTTAGGTATATACCCCAAAGCAGAATTGCTGGATCATATGGTAATTCTATTTTTAATTTTTTGAGGAGCCACCATACTATTTTTCATAGCAGTTACACCATTTTATATTCCTGAAACCTTTTTTCAGTGGCAGATCAACTAAACAGTGGCTTTGAAAATACAGGGTTTTTTTTCCTCACACAAATATAGAATGATGCACTAACTCAATAACGGCATCCAACTACCCAACGTCCGGCTCCTTAGTACAATGGCTTTTATCCTCATACTTGCTTTTTCATAGGTGCAAGATTGCTACTCCATCTCCAGGCTTCCTGACCGTATTCTAGGCAGGAAGAAGAAAATGCAAAAGGTAACACCAACACTTTGATTTATCTCATTGGTCAAAACTGTCACATGGGCACCCCTAGATGCAGGGAAACTTGGGAAATCAAGTTGCTTTAGTTTTTCACATTCCTATAATAGAGACAAGCAAGGAAGGAGGTTGTGGGTAGAAACTGGACCAGCCAACCACACCACTTCCTATCTTTTCAAGTGTCCCACTTTTTTTCTGTTCAATCTTGGTAATTTGTATTTTCTGAAAGTCACTAATTTCTTCCAGATATTCAATTTTTAAAACTATAGTTATTTGCATGTTAGATTTTTAAAAAATTGTTAATATTTTAATGTTTCACTCCTGATCATGTATATTTGCTTCTAGCTTTTCTTTCACTAGGGTTGCAAAGAGTTTATTAGTCTTTCAAAAGAACCAGCTTTTAGATTCATTTGTTCCTTTTCTATTTTGAATTTTCTGTAAGCTTAAAAAAATTCCTTTTTAAACTTTGTTGTTATTTTGTGGTTGTTCTAATTTCTTTTCTTTTTGGGGGAGGGGGACAGAGTCCTTGGCTGGAGTATAGTGGCCCAGTCACAGCTCACTGTAACCTCAAACTCCTAGGCTCAACAGATCCTTCTCCCTTAGCCTCCCAAGTAGCTGGACTACAGGTGTGTGCCACCGCGCCTGGATAACTTTTTCCATTTTTAGTAGAGATGGGGTCTTGCTCTTGCTCAGGCTGGTCTCGAACTCCTGAGCTCAAGCAATCCTCCTGCCTTGGCCTCCCAGGGTGCTAGGATTACAGACATGAGCCACTGAGCCTGGCCGGTTGTTCTAATTTCTTAAGGTAAGTGATGAGTTTCCTTATAGTTCATCTTTCTTTTTTAATAATAAAGGTAATTTCCTCTTAATGTAGCTTTTACTCTGTCTCAAAGATAATGGCAGACAGTATGTCCCTATTCACCATTTTCAAGACATTTTGTAATTTACCTTTTAATTACTTCTTTGATCCCAAAACTACCTACAAATACACTTCTTTTATTTTTATTTTTTTATTTTTTATTTTTGGAGACACACAGTCTTGCTTTGTTGCCTGGGCTAGAGTGCCATGGCATCAGCCTAGCTCACAGCAACCTCAAACTCCTGGGTTCAAGCAATCCTTCTGCCTCAGCCTCCCAGGCAGCTGGGACTACAGGCATGCACGACCATGTCTGGTTAATTTTTCTACGTATTTTTAGTTGTCCAGCTAATTTCTTTCTATTTTTAGTAGAGACGGGATCTCACTCTTGCTCAGGCTGGTCTCGAACTCCTGAGCTCAAATGATCCACCCACCTTGGCCTCCCAGAGTGCTAGGATTACAGGCCTGAGCCACCATGCCCAGCCTACACTTCATAATTCTCTGTAGATAAGGGCACTTTTGGTCACTATTTGTAATTTCATTAAATTATGATCAAGGTGACCTATAAAAACCTCTACTTTAAAAAAACTGTTGAGGTTTCCATTGTGGCTAAGCATATGATCAGTTTTTATATCTGTGTTTCACAGATATTTAAATATCTCAAATTTATTGAGCATTTATTGTTCTATGCAGCTTACACATTTATTAACTTACTTAATCCTCTTAACAATGCTATGAAATAGGTGGTATTATTATCCTCACTCTATTGATGAGGAAACTAAAGCATAAAGTATATAAGTAACTTATTCAGAGTCACACTGCTAAAATGTTCCCCTATAATTTTATTTTTATTAACAAGTAACACTTTAAATATTTAGGTGCTGTATGCTACAAACAGGTTTATAATAGAGATCTTTTTTGTCTTTTATTACATCTTTATTCACTTCATTCAATAAGTATTTATTGAAAGCTTACTACACACAAGATTTTTTAACCTTGAAGTTTACATTTTCTGATATCGTCACTCCCATTTTCTTTTTCTTTGCATTTAGCAGGTCCTCATTCCGTTTTTTTTCAAAATTCAATTTTCAGGCTGGGTGCGGTGGCTCACGCCTGTAATCCTAGCACTCCGGGAGGCCGAGGTGGGAGGATTGCTTGAGCTCAGGAGTTCAAGACCAGCCTGAGCAAGAGCCAGACCCCGTATCTACTAAAAATACAAAGAAATTGGCCAAACAACTAAAAATAGAAAAGATTAGCCAAGCATGGTGGTGTGTGCCTGTGGTCCCAGCTATCTGGGAGGCTGAGGCAGGAGGATAGCTTGAGCCCAGGAATTTGAGGTTGCTGTGAGCTAGACTGATGCCATGGCACTCTAGCCCAGGCAAGAGAGTGAGATTCTGTCTCAAAAAGAAAAAAAGAATTTTCAGATGAATTCTTGTAAACACATTTAGTTTTTTAACGTATGATAGTCTTAGTCTTTTAATGAGAGACTTAAATTCACTCATGTTTATTGTAATCACTGATACGCAGATTTATTTCTTTCATCTTACTTTTGTTTTATTCTTTTCATTGTTTTTATTGGTTGGTAATTTGTTCCTGTGTTAACCTGGTATACTTTTTAACACTCTAATCCCACTGTTGGCGAGACATGAGCAGAGGAGGTACGGAATGGGCCGTGTAAATAAACGGGATGCTGAGTAAGAAAACACTGCAAGATTAGGGTAGCCATAAGTGTCACAGAAAGTTAGCATAAGAAAAGTAAGACATGAGCAGAGAAAATACGAACGCAAGCAATGTAAACAAATGCGATGCTGAGTAAGAGAACATACTGTAACAGTGACAAGATACGGGTACGCAAAAGTACATCTGGGTCTAATCATGGTAAGGTGAAAAACTCCCCTCGCCCAAGGCAGGAAGACGACAACATCCTCATCGGTCAAGAAAAAGAGACGTCACAAAGAAGGAGAGACCAGACAAGAGAAAAAGGGATGACAAAGAGACCCCAGTACCACTGTCAGCTGAGATGTGTACCCACCCCCACCCCTTTTGGAGTGTACTATTGCTTGCTGATTAGAAGCCCAAAGAAACCCCAGGGCCACAGTCCTCTTGGACGTGTGCCAACTCTTATCCCCTTTGAGAATGAACTGTCGCTTTAATAAACTTTGCTGCTTGCTGCTTCAAAACTATCTTTTGCTTTTATTCTTTGATCAGGAGAAGACAAGCACCGAGGAGTTTAACAGCCAGTAACACCATCTCTGTCTCCCAGTCCCCTAAGATATCATCTTTAGAATAGAATATTCTCCCTTCCTCTCCTCACAGAGGAGACCTTTGGAACACATTTACATCTCTCTCCATTTCCAATTCCTAAGTTTTGCTGAGTTAGTTTAGCACTATTCATTTATTATAATTAGGTCTATTCTAATTTATGTGCTGCTTATAGTATTTTCTCTAATTTTTTTTTGTCACATGGAGTATATCAATGATATACTCTCTGAATTTGCTTAGGTACAGATTTCTAGAAGGTAAATGGTATCTTGGGTTATAGTCCTTTTCCCTGTAGCTATTCCATAGTCCCATCCAGTTTTGTAGCCTGATACAACAAGCTTGACTTTTTTAATCCTATAAAGAATTCTTCTTGAAAGGGGACGTAGTTTTAGCATTGCTTCTATAACCTAGGTGTTTAGGAACTACACCAAGATTCACGTTATTGTGGGCCTTTTCTCACCAAACTTACGTAGAACTATGTGTGTCCTTTCAATTGGTAAACCAAGGTTGATCCTTAGAAATCATCTTCTTTTTTATTTGATTTTCTCCACTTTTGTGCTGCTTCTCCTCCTTCAAGAATTTATTATTCTCTTATGAAGTCTCCTGAGTCTATCTGCTAAGTCTCTATTTTCCTCACGATTTATCTTTGTAATTTTTTTCTTCTCATTGAGATGCTTTTTCTACTTGGTCTGCCAGGTTACTAATTTGATTCTTGACAATGGCCTCTCCTCCAATTAATCTACTGAATTCTATAGTTAAGAAACATATTTTTTAGTTCCAAAAAAGCCTTTTTAAATTTTTTTGTGTGTGAGTGGCAGGAGAAGGGTTGACACTATATGGAATCTCCTTAATGCTCCTTTACCTTTTTTGCTCAAGTTGTTGACTGGCTCCTGGAACACCTCAGATACATTTATGCATTTCTTTGCCCACTGAGGATCAGGTCTGGGAATTAATGTACCCTAAATAGCAGCAGCCTCACAAGTATTCTCTATACATTAGGACCAGCAAGTACAGCAGAAGACTGTCAGTACCCCATTGACATGGAGGAAAAGATGTCTCTCTGGTCTCCCTGAACTCTCTCAAACTCAGGAATAGGGAGGCTATAACCTACCAATTCAGCTACTATTTAGCTTTACAGGGTTCAAGAAAACCAGGCTTACTCACGTGGGACAAATGTTTAACTTACCCCTAGGATTCCCCTATGTCCTGATTCTTCTCCAAGTGCTCTTCACAAATCGAAAGTCAGAAAGTCCTGTATTAGTTGTTCCCACTGGCCTCCCTCGGAACCCAAAACATCACCCCCACCTAGCTGTCACTGGTTCAGGTGAGACACACAGATGGGACCTTAGTATGGAGACGGATAGGAAGCAAGATTGATTTCAAGTTGCCATCTTCCAAGAACTTTCTCCATGCCTAGGCCTAAATATGTAAAATGATTAAAAGTTGAATATTTCTACACCTTAGACCAAAACAAAATGTAGTCAAGTCTTATGCTTCTGAAAAAGATTAAAATTAGTCAAGTAACCGTGTGAGAGTATCTCCTTAAATCAAAAACTGGTAATCTGCACACACCAAGGAAGAAAGATAAGAAAAATAATCTGAAATCATTCTATTTAGTGTCTGTTAAAGCTGACATTTCAAGTAAATGGGAGAATTACAATATTCAACAAATGATACTTTTATAAAATGGCGAGTCAGTTGGTAAAAATAACTGGATCCCTAGTCATCAAAATAAATTCCAAATGAATAACAAATGTAAACGTTAAATACACGAAAGCACTAGAAGGAAGCATTATTGAATTTCTTTTGTGATCTTCAGAACCTGTGATCTTTAGTCTAAGTATGATACATTCTAAAATCTAGAAGTTATAAAATATTAATAAATTTGGCTACATAAAGATTAAAAAACATGTATGACAAAAAGAACAACATCAATGTCAAACAGCTACTTGGCAATAAAAAGAAATAAACTTTTGATACACATAACATGAATCTCAAAAACATTAGGCTAAGTGAAGATAGTACAACACAAGACTACTTACTGTGTGATTTCATTTATATGAAAGTCTAGAAGAGAAAAAACTATAATAACAGAAAGCAGATTGGGTTGCTAGGGCCCCAAGGGATCCAGAAGAAGGACTGACTGAAAAGGAGTCCAAAGGAATTTTGAGGGGTGACGGAAATGTTCTATATCATGATTGCAGTGGTGGTTACATGACTACATATATTTGTCAAAACTTATTAAATTATATTTAAAGTTGGTATATAAATCTATACTAATTTACATACAAATAAAATTATATAAAATTGGTACCCCAATTAAAGCAAACTAAAAAGTCAAACAAAATAACATATATGACTAAGGACTAATTTACTTATATAAATAACTCAAAATAGGTAATAAAATAACAATTTACCAGAAAAATGTGCGCAGAAAATAAATTAGTTCACAGAAGAAAAAATTACAAAGAACGAATAAATACATGAGAAAATGCTCAACCTTAGTTATAATTTAAGAAATGCATGTCAAACAATTGGGTTATACCTTTTTACCAATGAGACTGGCAAAGATTAATGTAATTGCTAATATCCAATGTTGCAATCTAGGGACTCTACTACAGGTTTTCTTTTGATGCGAATTTAGCAATATCTATCAACATTTTAAATACACATATTATTAGACCCAGAAATTCCACTTTAAGTGAATTCATCTTAGAGATACATTTATAACAAACAAATCTATAATAATAATAACACAACAAACATTTATATATTTCTTCATATGTTAGGAATTGCCTTAAGTATTTTATCTGTATTATTTGATTTAATCCTTACAACCGTAAAAGGAAGGTGTCTTTATTATCACCATTTTACAGATGGGGAAACTAAGCTATTAAAGGGGTTAGGTAATTTGCCAGCAAGTGGCAGAGATAGGATTCAAACTCAGGCAGCTTGCCAACAGAATTTATACTCTTAGTTAGGCAATATGTTATTCTCTCTCTAAAGAATATTTAATGCTGAACCATTTGTAACAGCAGAAAACAAATGTCCTTCAATAGGAGGCTGCTTAAATAAATAAATTCTATTACCAGGCAAGCAGGATTCATTAAAAATAACTTTTTATCTGCTAAAATGAAAACAGGTCATGTTATGATATTAAATGAAAAGGTTTGTTGCAAATAATATTTACAGCCAAAATCTATTATAAAACAAAGAAAATAGGAAAAATAATACATAAACTTCTTGCTTATACAAAGAAAATTTCTAGAGGCCGTGTATCAAACTGTTTTGTTAATACCACTGAGATGTAAGGAAGGGGAAGAAAAGGATTTTTATTTTTTAACTTTATTCCACTCTGCATTATTTGAATTTTTTTAACTATAGGCATGGCACTTTTATTACCAAAAAACCCTACACAATTATTCTACTTAGTATTTTGTAACTTCTATGTCATAGATTTACCTTTAGCTCTTGGATTAGCTGGCTTCTTCTATCTCTTAGATTCTTTAACTCTTTCTCATCCCAGCATCTAGCCTTGTATTTTAAGTCACTTGACCCTCCAGAGATCACCCCAGATTTTAAAAATAATGTTCCATCAAGAGCTACTGTCTGTAAAATTAAAAATATATTACCTTAGAGAAATATACATAAAGATAAAAATCAGAACATAATGTGGCAATTTTTATAGCTGAGAATTTGGAGATGAAAAAACTACTTACTGAACTTTACTAATAAATACCTAGTTTATGAAGGGATATCAATCAATAAACAAACCACAAATATAAAACCCACTTTACATAGGCCCAAAGTACTTCTAGGCAACAAATTAGCAGCAATCACAAAGGTTCAAAATAAGTTGTATACTAGTTCCAAACATATACAATTATTGAGAACCAAAAACTAAGAACAGAAATATTTAATATCAAACAGTTTGCATTACATAATCTTGTATTTTGAAGAATCTAACTTACATGTCAATGGCATATTATGAAATGGCCTTATAACTTTACATTACCAAAAATATCACATTCTCCAGAACAGATATGAAAAAGGGACCAAGGAAAATGTTTAAATGAAGTCAAGGTATAAAATAGCCTGAAGTTTATATTAATGTGAGCATATGCTTTAGGGAATAAATGAAATCAATTCTCAATGTTTTGCAAATGTTTTTAATTAATTAGTCAAAGCAGGAGACCACCTGTGAAGGACTAAAACCATGTAACGTGAGCTGACACATTTAAAAAGCCAACAAATAGGAGTTTTATTCATTCCTTCATTCAAGACTGCATGACTGCTGTGTTTGAGACATTCTACACTAGAGACTAGAAAGAGTGAAATATGATGCTGACCCTCAGGGAATCATGCTAGTAGGGAAAAATAAATAAACATATCATAAAATGAAGTGATGAAAAGATAGTAGAAACATAATCGGAGTAACCTGGAAGCATTAAATTCGGGGGTTCCAACCCTGCATATAAGTCCATGGAAGGCTTCCTGAGGAGGTAAAGGCTTTTACCCTATCTTCTCTGAGGTACTAGTTACAGTAAATTGGTTCATTTAACAGAAAACTAAGTTTATTTCTCTTTCACAAAATGGAATTCCAGGGGTAGGCATTCCAGGGTCTGTATGGTGGCTCCACAGTCATTATAACAAGAACCTAGACTCCTTCTGTAATATTGAGCTACCATCCTTAGGCACCTGGATTACTCCTCAAGGGACACAAACAAGCTCATTATTTTTTGGCAAGCCCTGGAGGGGTCTCCTTCCTCCCAGCTGTTAGTGTGGCAATGAGTTTGCTCAGTAGATCTGCACTGGCTCTTTGGAAGAACACCAGATCTCTACCTGATACCAGCAGCAATGGCAAGGAAAATGAATTTCTGTTCTGTGAAAATGTGACATCCATCCAATTGTTCTACCCAATTTAAAACACAGAGAAAATTGTTTTTTTTTTTTTTTTTGGACAGTGTTTCTCTGTTGCCCGGGCTAGAGTGCCATGGCGTCAGCCTAGCTCACATAAACCTCAAACTCCTGGGTTCAAACAATCCTCCTGCTTCAGCCTCCTGAGTAGCTGGGATTACAGGCGTGCGCCACCATGCCTGGCTAATTTTTTCTATTTTTAGCAGAGATGGGGTCTTGCTCTTGTTCAGGCTGGTCTTGAACTCCTGACCTCAAGTGATTCTCCTGCCTCAGCCTCCCAGAGTGCTACAATTACAGGCGTGAGCCACCGCACCCAGCCAGAGAGAGAAAATTCTTTAAAAGTCCCTGAGATACAGTCAAGATACAGATAAGGCAAAGCTGATCAAAATTCTGAAATACAGTTAAGAATATACAACCTAAAGAGGTAATGGATGTTACTGTGAAGAAGATAGAAACCATAAACAGAATAAATTTTATCTTCATGGGACTTCTTTAAATTGACTATACAAATCTTAAATCAATTTTATAATTATACAAAAGTCAATTTTAGGCCAGGCACAGTGGCTCATGCCTAAAATCCCTGCACTGTGGGAGGCGGAGGCAGGAGGATCGCTTGAGGCCAGGAGTTTGAGACCAGCCTGAACAATCAAGCAAGACCCCATTTCTACCAAAAAATTTTTAAAAAGTAAAAAAAAAGAAAAAAAAGTCAATTTCAGTATAGTTAATTAGGTAGGAAAATAAGAAAGATACCTTAATAGTTCACTTATTACATCTGCCTAAATTTAATATGTTGAAATCAATGACAGTGATCGTATTAAGATTCTTACTGACAGAAGCACCAAAATGTATGAAAAGTTAATCATGTTTGATAAGTCAATAAATTTAACTCTGGAAATCCTTATGTCTCGTAAGAATAGCTTGCTCTGTGATAATTTGCAACTCTGGACATTCCAGACTAAATGTGTTAGTTGACTGGTAAATAATAAAATGACAACCACTTCTTTTTTTTCTTTTTTTTGAGACAGAGTCTCACTCTTTTGCCCGGACTAGAGTGCCGTGGTGTCAGCCTAGTTCACAGCAACCTCAAACTCCTGGGCTCAAGCAATCCTCCTGCCTCAGCCTCCCGAGTAGCTGGGACTACAGGCATGCACCACCATGCCCGGCTCATTTTTTCTATATATTTTTAGTTGTCCGATTAATTTCTTTCTATTTTCAGTAGAGACGGGGTCTCGCTCTTCTCAGGCTGGTTTCGAACTCCTGATCTCAAACAATCCGCCCACCTCGGCCTCCCAGAGTGCTAGGATTACAGGCAATGAGCCACTGTGCCCGGCCAACAACCACTTTTTGAGAGCCATTTGCTAGGCATTCTGTGTAGGAGCAGGAACTGTGAACTGTCTGTTTCCCTTATGCTGAACGGGTGTGGACAAAGAAAAGCTGACAGAAAGCCGTCTGGTCAGCAGCCTGAGAAGTTGAAGCAAACAGCCATGTCTCCAGTGACTGCAGTCATGTAGGAGGTCTGGGAATGTTCTTTGAACACAGCATTCTCAAAATATAGAGATTGGGAAGTAAACAGCCATCTGTTTGTTGCCCTTGAGTTCCCTCCTTCCCTCTTGAGTTGTACAAACAAAATCAGTGTGTGTACCAAGGATGGGGCTCTTTGCTCCTAGAAGCATCAAGTCCCCCGCGCCCACGTGTCCTGATAATTGGCTACTTTGTGTTCATTTCTGCAGTCGCTTGGTTTTGAGTTCCCTGTGCTGAGCTGGACTCAGCAATTCTGCATGTTACTACTTAACTCAATCCTCATAAGCCTGTGAAATAGGTACTATTATTTCCTCAATTTTAGATGAGAAAACTAAAATTAGAGGTTTAGAAACTTGCCTAAAGTCACATAATCACTAAAGCAACATCACTGGTTTTACTTCATAACTTATGCTCTTAAGCACTCTGTTATGCTTCATCACAAATGTAGTTTTAAAAAAAACTATGTCAGATAATTTGAGGAGTTTAACATAGCTCAACTAAATATAAACTCTATTCAACTGAAAGTAAAACAATATTTATTTTTGAAACCAAAATTATGCCCTTGAGAGACTAATACTTAGTACTCTCATTTCAATGGTGCTTTCTATAAATTCAAATGTGTTAAACCTTGAATGTGTAAAAGGACAGTTAGTATATCCATTAAGCTACGGAAGAATTAACCCAGAACGTAAGCACCTAAAATCCTTCCTAGCATTCAAAAACACATATATTACGTACAGGGTTCCATATAAAATAAAATTAACTGCTTTAGGATATTATTACTATAAATCTAATTTCCCAAATATAATTTATGATGTTGGAAAATGCTACAGAAGTTAATTTTTAAAAAACTCAACTGAATATTATATAAACTACTAGAGCCATAACCACCTTAGGTTCTATGTTGGTTTTCCTTATAAAAGAGGACACACAAAAAGCATATAAAAATTTGTGTGTGAATATGTACGTGTGATATGTTAGTCTTATAAATACTGCTTCAATTTATCCAAAAGTACGATCCAAGCCTCTTTTCTTACTTTCCGCCTTTCAGGTCCATCAAATGCAATATGCCTTGCTTCTTCCACAGTCTCACAAACGAGGCCGTTTCCACACACAAACTGAATCACTTTCTTGAGCTGAGGAAACTGAGTCTTTATGACATCAATCACCATTTTACAGCCTTTAATCTCTCTCAATCTTTCATTGATTGGCTTGATCTAAAAGGTTCAAAAAATAATATATTAGATACACTAAAAAATAAAAACCAAGTGTTCACTACATTCTTTCTCACAAAACATACATAATCCTGGCAGCAAAAGATTAACAATATGTACTCACATACAATAAAAGTTTGACAAGAGCATGATGAACTCTATCCCACCCCATCATGTAATATTTTTTTAAAAACCCAAAAACTTCAAAAGTCAGAAGATATAATTTTCATATTGAATTCTGTCACTAACTAGTTGGGACAAAACAATGCATGAGAAGTGCTCCATGTTTTCAAAATCATAAAATCTAGTGGAAAGTATGTGTCAAAAGAGCAATACAACGCTATGGAACTTAAAAAACCACTTTATGCTTAAATGATTGGGAAAGCCTTTAGACTTTCTTAGACATGACTTTTAGGTTGGGTATATAAATATATCAAAAAAGTATATCTGCAATGTATTGCTGAAAACCAGCAAGTAAGATCTTCACTCTGTAAAACAAAACAAAGCAAAACCTTATATAGAACCAAAATATGTGTATGTATACACTTGGGAATATAAATTTATATAAACTGAGTATATGGAAACAATCTAAAGTAGTTACTATTAAGGATTCGGGCACTGCGAAGGAGTAGTGTTCCCTCTATATTTGATATACTTCTGCCTAAGATCTTTTATTTATTTATTTTTTTGAGACAGAGTCTCACTATGTTGCCTGGGCTAGAGTGCCGTGGCATCAGCCTAGCTCACAGCAACCTCAAACTCGTGGGCTCAAGCGATCCTCCTGCCTCAGCCTCCTAAGTAGCTGGGACTACAGGCATGCGCCACCATGCCCGGCTAATTTTTTCTGTATATTTTTAGTTGTCTGATTACCTTCTTTCTATTTTTAGTAGAGACGGGGTCTCGCTCTTGCTCAGGCTGGTCTCGGACTCCTGAGCTCAAACAATCTGCCCTCCTCGGCCTCCCAGAGTGCTAGGATTACAGGCGTGAGCCACCGCGCCCGACCTACTATGAGGTTTAAGACAGCCAGGTACAGTGGCTCATGCCTGTAATCTCCCACTTTGGGAGACTGAGAAGGGATGATCACTTGAGGCCAGGAGTTCAAGACCAGCCTGAGCAACCTAGCAAGACTCTGTTTCTACAAAAAATACAAAACTTAGCCAGGTATGATGGCGTACACCTCCAGTCCCAGCTACT